>SNQJ01S0162745.1:0-21416 GCA_010110895.2 Picea sitchensis
CGTAACATGGCTTTAATGTTAGATGTTCCATTAAATACACAAGAAACTCTTATGAAGTATATATGAGGTTTTCCTTCTTATATTCATAATATTGTGTTTATGTTTGGACCTACTAATATTGATGAGGTTTATGTTCAAGCAACATATATTGAAGCAGGAAAAACTAGAGTTAGTGTATCATGGGAAACATCTTCAAAGAAAGATGGAAAATGTAAAGGGAATGGGAAGAAAGAAAATTTAGCGGCAATGAAGGAAGAGAAGGTCTCTTGCAAGCATTGCAAGAAGGAAAGACACGATGATGAGCATTGCTAGCAATTGCACCCATAGAAGAGACCAAAGTGGTTCAAAGAGAGGAAGGGGAGACAAAAATTTGCAACAACAACACGACCAACGGATTTGGGATCAAATTCCGGTGACGAGTGTAAGAGTACAACAATTGGTTTGACATGTAAAATTGGTGATGGTTTTGATTCTAGATGTAAATTGTTTCACATAAGGGTCACAATGAAACATACTAAGATCAACACATTGATAGGTGGATCTCAATCTAACTTAATTTCAGAAGAAGTGGTTAAGAAATTGGGATTAAACACTAAGATGTATCACAAACCTTATTCACTTAATTAAATAAGCAAAGATCACAAATTTCCCATAACAAAGCAATGTATCATAAATTTTGCAATTACATATATGCATGTGGATGAAGTAACATGTGATGTGGTGCCACTAGAAAAATGTGGAATGGTCTTAGGCAACCCTTATTTATATGATCACAAAGCAATCTTCTACATGGTTTCAGTGTTTCATGGAAATCTGCACAGGAGATCTAGCTAAAGCATACACAAACAAAGCTTATCAAGAAAAGGAAGAGAGATACACAATGAAAAATGGGCATCAATGCATATTATGATCTAATCAATGAGTGAGTGATATTCACTTATATAGGCAATTCCATCTTATAATTAGGAATGCATGTGTAATAGTGATGGTCTAAGATTAGAAAGTCTAAAATAGAGCTAGTCAGTTAACTCCTGTTGAACTAGTGTTACTCCCACTAAACTAGTGTGCCGAAAATAGAAATTTCTCCAACACCCCTGAACATCACTATGGAGTAAAAAATGAGTCCCGGCTACTAGGCCATATTAGGTACTCATGTACATCGAAACTAATGAAAACTGAATAAAAGTGAGGAAAGAGGTAAAACCATGCAGGAGCAAACCCCCCCCTCAAAAGATAATGTATCAAAATAAGAAAATGAAAACTACTAGGCAATTGGGTTCTTCACTGCAAGAAGATCTCGCAAAGTCTGAAACTTCTGCTGGCTAAAAGTCTTTGTGAAGATGTAGAAATATTTATGGATCTGATGAAGTCCTTTGGAAACCTGTCTAGCCTTGTACCTCTTGATCCTGTGGACCCATCTGCACCTGAAAATATTTCTTTCTGGTGGAAGTGGAACCAGATGCGAAGTCTAATTCTTTAGGAGTGAGTCATACTCCTTCTGCATGGCTTCTTTCCATAATGTATTACCCACAATCCTATTGTAGTTTTGTAGATCAATAGATTGAACCATATAGCAATGCATGGACATCACAAGTTCTGAAGCTAAAAATACATGAGAAGGCTCCTCATGCTGAGGTCGAGTCCTCCTTGAATCCAATGGATTCCCTCCAAGGCTACCTGATGGCTAACGTGTGAGTTGTGTCGGGCATCTGTTGAATCTTCAATGTTGGCTTCTTAGCAGGTTGTACTACCTAATTTTTTCCATGTACATAATCTGAGTGTATGGAATCATATCTGATGTCTGAAACTGATGGAAGAACAAGAGTATATGCATGTTGCACTGGAGGTGCATGCAAAGTACTCTCCTTATGTGTAAGTAGAAAAGATGAGTCATCGCCAGAAAACTTAGTGAATTTATACAACCTGGACTTGTGATCCACCTCACCAATTGCAATGATGAAACTGTCATGCATGTCAATTACTGAAACTGAATTTGATGTAAATTCAACCCTTTTACATTTCTGAGTGATCTGATAAACTGAGAGTAGATTCATAGAAATATTTGGAACATGTAGAACATTCTCAAAACTACCATTGTGGAGTTCCACTCTCCCTTTTCCTGCTACTGCTACTGGAGTATCATCCCCCATGAGAATAGGGGGTCTTGAGCATGGACTCAAGGAAGAGAAAACTTCATCTTTCGCTGCCATATGATGGTATGCACCAGAATCTATAATCCATGAATCAGATGAAGAATTAATTGCAACCAGAGCATGATGATTACCTTTCTTAGGAGTATGATCTTCTTCCTTTTGCTTCTTGACTCCCTCTAGAATGAAGTTTCCAAGGTTGTTCTGCTGAACTATCTGTGCCATAAAATTGATTTGTTTCCTCATGCATGTGGATTCTTCATGATTCAGTTTATTGCAGTAAGTGTGCTTCTTTCCCTTCTTCTTCTTCTTCGAATTTGAAGAGTCTCTGGAACTTGAAGAATCATTGAAGGGTTTGGAATATCCCTCCTTCCCGTTTTGTTTGGATGACCCATTTCCATCATGCATGGTGAGTGCATGTGCTTTGATATCTTTCATGAGGCCCATATGTATGAGTTTTCTTTGCTCTTGTGTAAGAGACTCAATAAACCGAGCCAACGTAAGCATTTTCCAATTTGTTCCAAAAAGAAATCTGCCATAATGGAAATTGGAGACATATACATCATATTATGGTCCTAGCTTGGCCAAGATTGTTAGAATAAGTTGTTTCTTGTAGACTTATCAATACCAGATTCACCCAAGCTCAATAGCAAAGATTTAAATTTAGTAAAAAAATCTTGTATATTATCAAAATTTTTAGGGTCTAAGGTATTCAACTCTACCTCAAGCATATGACCTCACATCTCATCCTGCTTTCAAAAGAGTCCTTCCAAGTATAAGTTTTAAACCTGTGAAGTAAAGAAATGCATATAGATTCTTAAGTAAAAAAAAAATTAATCAATGGCTCATTCACATAGTACACAGGGATTTATACCGGAAACCCTCAACCGGGGAAAACCTTTCTTATATTCATTGTAACGAATTTCACCATTCACCCTGCAATATATACAATGTTTTTAGGTATTCCATAGATACCAAAACTCTAATCCCTTAATCCGAGATTAATTTAGAAAACCACTAAAAATAGCAAAATCCGTTAAAAATAGCAAAAACCGCCCAAAACTACTACAGGGATCGTCAGATGCAGTTGTCGAATCTGACACGCCCACACACACACACACAAAGAATATAACACATACCCAACACCAAGGTGGTCCAGATATCATTTTGGAGTCTTGCATGTGGCAACATGAAACCATATATCAGTGGAGATTAACTCAATAAGTAGTCCTGTGGCCTCATCCTTACGGTTCACCCATCTCAACTTCTCAATCGCTGATGTAGGTTTTGTTTATGTCGTCATCGTAAAATTATACAGTCCTTTCCTTCTGAGTTGGAATTCTGCCTTGGGATTCCAATCAAAATAATTGTATGGTGTGAGGATTACCACCAAGTTTGATTGTATAATAGTTGTCCTATCGATCTCTCCCACTGTTTCTAAGAACCCCTAAAAATTTACTCTAAATCTGCAAGTGAAAAATTAAGAAATCACGACAGAAAGGGCACTTTAAGTGAAAATTCGTATTAGTTTCAGGAGATGATCTTCCAAATTACTTTCTGAGCAAACGGTGAGGAATATCGTTAAACAATTGAAAACCCACTTGCAGAATGGGTCAATTTACTTCTCACGTGAGCCGTTTCCTCAAAAACATAATATTTTGGGAGGAGACACTATAGAAAGGTACGACCACAGATTCATATCAGTTTCAGGAGGCTATCTTCCGGATTAATTTTTGAGCAAACGGTGAGGAATCTCGCCAAACAGTTGAAAACCCACTTGTAGAATGGATCGATTTACTTCTTATGCATGTCGTTTTCTCAAAAACTTAATATTTTGGGAGCAATCATTGCTGAAAGGTACAACCATAGATTCATATCAGTTTTAGGAGGCTATCTTCCGGCTTACTTTCCGAGCAAATGGTGAGGAATCTTGCCAAATGGTTGGAAACCCACTTGTAGAATGGGTCGATTTACATCCCTCACTGGCCGTTTCCTCAAAACATTAAAATGTTTGGAGAAATAACTGCTGAAAGGTACAACCACAGATTTAGCTCGTCGAAACTCCGATTTTCCTTATTCTTTGGCTTGTCTGGCTTGCTCCAAGTAGTGTAGCTTTGATACCATGTCAATGTTTCATGGAAACCTGCATAGGAGATCTTGCTAAAGCATACACAAACAAAGCTTATCAAGAAAAGGAAGAGAGATACATAATGAAGAATGATAATCAATGTATATTATGATCTAATCAATGAGTGAATGATCTTCACTCATATAGGCAATGACATCCTATAATTAGGAATGCATGCATAATAGTGATGGCCTAATATTAGAAAGTTTAAAATAGAACTAGTCAGTTAACTCCTGCTAAACTAGTGTTACTCCCACTGAACTAGTGTGTCAAAAATAAAAATTTCTCCAACACATGGAACATAATCAATATCACTTAACTAAAGAAGGAAATGAATATGTTGTACATGCTTATCACATAAAATCAAATCAATCTCTTCTAACAATGGAACAATTAAAGAAGGCATCTTATGCAAGCAATACACCTATAATTGTGTCAAGTAAAACAATTGATGTTACACATGAACATGAGATGGTTGTAGGATGGGAATTCAATCATACTTTTCTTCAAGATAAGTTAATGTCGTGCAAGCATATCAAACACATGGGTTTAGTTTCAGTCATATTTATGATATTGTCACTGTTAATGTTTTCTACATGGATGGTAGTGGATTCAGTAAGATGTGAACTAGTTCAAGTGGCTAACAATATGCTTTCAGTTGTCATGGTTATTATGCAATTGATTATTATGCGACAGGTGCACAGGACAAAGTTTAAATACAAATAACAAGTGGGGAGGCCTATCCCGCACTTGATGATTGGTTGATATCCTTTTGGAGGACCAAAAGGTCTCAGTGAGGAGGTGTGATCCAACTGGATCCAAAAAGGCCTAAAAATCAAAGTTCTCGAATGATCATGATAATGACATGATCACGAAGTGCTCGTCGCATGCTTTTCGACGGTGCAAACGAATCAAAAAATGGATGTCGTATGAGAAATTTATGGCAGTTGGAAAATTTGGTCTTCTCCAGCAAAAAGTCAAAGGGTCAAAGGGACACATGGCATCTTCAACATGTGACATCTGGAATATTCATAATACAAAAAGTGACAGCCTCTGAATTCGACAAGTGGTAGCCTATGAATTTGACAAGTGGCAGCCATCAGGTAACGACATGTGGTATCAATAGGTCATGACAAGTGGCAAGGGTTCACGATGACAAGTGTCAAAGTTTTTATAGTCCATGTGGCAAAAGATTGGCCAACCATGGGTTGACACATGGTCCAATCCAAGGGTTCCACATGTCACCATGGTCAAGGCCTTAACAAGGTCAAATTTATATTTTTGGACTCCACAGGATTTGATCCCATGACTTGCCTCTTCAAATGACATAAGCACAATGAGCTAGCCAGAAAGGGTGAATTACTAGAGAAAAAACCGACTCAGAATATACATAAACCAGAGGTTTTTGACAATCCAAGGAGGTGCAAAACAACAAAATGATGAATATTTTGGAAGATCGAGCCATTTTTATGCAGGAAAGCCATTGAGGAAGCAAAATTTGGAGGCCATTTCCGGGAGATACGCTTAGCCTTTTTCAGTGTCGTCAGTTGTGTTGGATTCATAAGGTCAAGAAGAGCATATCCAAACCAATTTGTAATCCATTTGATGCATTTCTGATGTATTTTTGAAGCATTGAAGATTAATAAGAAAGCCTCCCCCACTGAGACAAAGGCACGAAGACGTAGGCAACCTTGCCGAACTCTGTTAACAATCTTGGCGTTATGGTTTTTTGTTATTAATGTTTACTTTATGTTTTTTATTCTTTATGATGGCTACAACATTCTTTCATTAAAATATTCTTCTTCTCTTGATTCGTAAGTGGTAAATCAACTCATGCATAACCTTAACCAAATTCTTTAAAAGATCATTTTCGGATCACTGGGTACGTTACAAAGTGGTATCAAAGCCTAGTTTTGAACACTGAACCTAGATGGGACAGTTAGTGGAACACAAAAGTGAAAATTAAAGACTATGCAGGAAAACTGTATGATAGAATGACGGAAAAAGGATGTCTGAAATTCGTTTGTTGAAATTATTGTAGTATAATTGAGAGGAATTTCAAGGGAAATGTGAAGAATTGAGCCCCTTTAGAAATCTCGAAAATAAGCAAATCAAAAAAATTTGGGTATTTTTCCATACGATGGCATCAACATGGCATGGAGGCCACATGTCATATGACGTGGTAAAATAAAGACAGGTGTTGCCACGATGGCAGATAAATGTTGGATGAGATTACAATTGGCAGGCGATGTGGAGCCATGTGGCAGACCAACTGTCAGTCCCACGAAACTGTGGTAAGATCTTGGAAGTTTGTCCAAGTGTCAGTCCATGAAGAAACAAAAAAATGGCTAAGTATTGGGACTTATTATGAGTCCATTAAGACGGAAAAATAGCTAAGTGTTGGGGCTTAGTATGAGTCTGTGAGTCCTTAAGTTCCCGAAGATGGAAAAAAGGCTAAGTGTTGGGACTTGTTGTGAGTCTGTGAGTCCGCGAAGATGGAAAATGGCTAAGTTTTGCGACTTATTGTGAGTCCAGAAAGATGGAAAAATGGGTAAGTGTTGGAACTTATTATGAGTTCGTGAGTTTGTGATTCCGTGATTCCATGAAGACGAAAAATGGCTAAATGTTGGGACTTATTATGAGTCTGTGAGTCCGCGAAGATAGAAAAATGGCTAAATTTTGGGACTTATTATGATTCTGTGAGTCCGTGAAGATGAAAAAATGACTAAGTGTTGAGACTTTTCAGATTAACTTATGAAAGAAAGGTTACGAGATTATGAGTCCACGAGTTCATGAGTCCGCAAAGAAGTGGAAAAATGGTTAACTGTCGAGACTTTTTGGACTAACTTATGAAAGAAGGTTACAAGTTTATGAGTCTGCAAGTACATGAAGGAAAAAAAACTAAGTGTTGGTGGTGGGTTCATGGAAGGTATGAAGAAGAAACATGACTTATATCCACGATGAATCAATTTAGATAGATCAACAGAGGAAAATCGAGACTTTAGGTCTCTGGAGATGTTGTAGACCTATACAAGAACTTCAGAGGGCTATAACTTTCAAACTTGAGCTCGATTTTGGGAAATATTACTGTTGTTGGAAATATATTTTGTAGAGGAATGAACGAAGAAAATCAAAATTTGAATTAGTGGAATGTGCCCTTCAGAAATTGATGAAGAAGAAACCTGTATTCCAATTAATAAAATGTTTTATAATATGCATGTTCTAACAATAATTATTACATGCACATTTCTTGCAGAATCATAAGTACAGAAAGAAACTTTAGTTACTATATGAGGAATAGAGTTATGGAAGATTCTCAAGGATATTATAGCCATGGGGAATATTTCATAGGTCTGGATGTCATCATGTGGAATGTTGAGACATAGTCAAACGGAAGAAGAGATAGGCAAGGGCCTGTCACTATGAGAAGTCTGCATAGGGAAGTGTAGAGTTATAGGGATGATAATGAAAGGATTATAAAGGCTCAATAAGAGATACTTCAGAGCTTAAATATGTTGCATAATCAAGTTAACAAGGATTTTGTCACCAAGCAAGCATATGTTGTTAGACAAATGTCATCATAAAGATCCCATTTGAAATGGAATTATCATGGAAATGATAGGCATTCAAGAAGCATGAGAAGGCACCATCATGCCCAAGGCATTCCACTAGAAGAATTCATGCAAGATCAAGGCCATGGAGCAACCCAAGTGTGTCTCCTTTTCAGAGTAAAAGAAGAAGGTTTGAAGCAGACATATTGCAAGGTGAACTTGAGAAACTCAAGCCCCCTAATTTCAATGGTGAGCACTTGAAAGGAGAAGAGGTAGAGGCCTCAATGTTGGAATGAAGAAATATTTCCAGTTGCACGACTACCCATCCCATGTAGCAGCTAGGATTTCCACCTAATGTTACAAAATATTTCCCCTATGGACAGGTGAAATCTCCCTTAGATTACAGACCCCTATACAAATAAATAAATACTACAAGTGGACACTAACATCCCTTTGAATTCAATTTAACCAATCAGAAAGAGAGAGGGAGAAAGGGTGTGATGCACCTTGTTTCAAAAATTTTCCTCGCTGCTTCCAATCCAAGATTGATCTCAAAAATCCCTAGTGTAACTTGATACATGTAATAGGAAACAAAGAGAAACCACTACCTCCTACTCTAATTTATTAGATCAAAAAAATTAATCTACAAAGATTGAAGCAATAATAGACAAACACATGCAAGAATACGCAAGCTTGAAGGAAATAGGCCAAGTATATTCAAATGAGAACCCAAAGAGAATACTTCCAAACCATGGATGATGATGCCATACTTCCCCAATATCTCCTCATCCATACCTTGCATGAATATACCAAGATCAGCGGTTTGATACTTGGAATCTTCCCCTGAGATCAAAGGTTTGATATGCTCCAATCCTTCCTCCTTTCACCTTGAAAATCCCTCAATATATAGGCTTGAGAGGAACAAAAACCATGAGAAAATGAGATATATGGTTGAGAATATGGCTCCTTGAGGCTTGGATCAGATCCTAAAGTGAAGCCCAAGCATGAGGGTCGAACACAACTAACCCCATCTCAAAGAGTTAGCCCATCGAATAAGGTGGGGGAGATCCCCCTTTTCTCTCATCAAGAATGGTGCTCCCCCCCACTGAGAGGAAAAGCACCACCCTAGCAGTGGCACTCCCCTATAGTGGTAAATGGGACACCATGTGACTACCCCCATTATGGACAGGGGGTGCCACCCTTCATAAATTCTAAAAAAAGGGTCGAATTTTCCAAGGAAAAATTTTGTTTTTACCTATAAATGATGGTTTTCCTCCTCCCATGTGACTTAGGGTCATGAAAAACAATTTTAATGGTGCAAAGGGGTGGTGAAAACTCACAAAGTGAATGTGACACTTGGGAAGGTGCATACGACACTTGCGATAGTGCATACGACACTTACCAAGGTGCATATGTCAGTTTTCAACACTTGCGACACTTAGGGTGTGAAACACAAATGTGGTATTTTGATGTGTAACCGATGCCCCCTAAAGTGTGAGGTCATAAGAGAAACTGATGGACGAAACACTTTACAAATTCTTCAATGCAAGGGTGCTAGAGTGGGAGAAATTGGAAGAAGCTGACAATCATCAAACAATATTAATATATGTTCCATTTTCGAGGCATGCATACCTATGCTCGAAATATGAGATGACTCAAAGCACGGTCGTCGACCAATACACTATAGATCCATGGGAATACTGAATAAGTATATGGCCACCAAATATACAATGTGGATCCATACCTCCATGACATGAATTGATTGCATCCATGAAAAATACACAGTGGAGCTACGAGATGACAAAACATAGCCACAGATCAATACAATGTGGATCTATGTGACAATATATATATATATATATATATATATATATATATATATGTAAGATTGAAAACATGGTGAAATATTTTACATTCTCAAATGATCTCCATCACAACCTAGGCTAATAACATAACAAAGTAAATTCCCAACCCAGGGTCTTCATCCCAATCCCGATGTGGTATGAATCTAGCCATGTGAATAGATGATTTGATGTCAAACATGGTAGAAATCACTTGATTACTGGTCATTGATGTAAACCATTAACAAGTTTGAGGGAAATCACCAATGATGTCAATGACTCCTAAGGTACCCTATTATATTCCAACAAATTTGAATAAATGAGATGAGGTCGAATAATCGTTGAATCTTCCAATCAGAGGTCAATGATGTAAACCTACTTTCAAAAGAGAGGAGGCTTGCCATTGACGCATGCAGGTCCTAAGGTACTAACTAGTTTCTAAGTCTAATTCATGGATAAAGTTCTGAAGTTGATAGGAAAAGAATTGTCAAAGGAGGGCCTTGATGTGTCCCCCATCATCGAAATGAAACCGACACATGATAACGATGTAAGATGGTGAATCGAATGAGTACAAACTTATATAGAAAATTTAAACTCGATAATACTCCAGATGGATGGTTTGAAGTGAAAATTCCCTTGAACATTATGAAGCACGACAATTGACTTGGAAACATTGACTCGACAAGTACCAAGAACCTATTGCGATGACAATAAGAGCACTCTTTGAGTGGACGAAAAAGTATGGCAACACGTGGAATTGGTATGACTCAGACACACATGTATTACCCAACTGTAAGACAAGACACAAACAGGTTCCATGTTCAAGGGAGACAACAGATTCCATAAAGGATTCCAAAACCTTGACCCACTTCCTTTAATTTTTCCCCCATCCAGATAGATGAGTACCTCTTTCTTTTTTAACAAGCTTGAGGAGGGTAACAAATTGTCAATATGGCTCATCATTCGGATGATTCCCTCGACATATGTGGAATGAACCTGAAGAAGGAGGGGTTCGGTCCCATATGGGTCCTTCAATGTATGGTTTTACGAGTCCAGAGAAGGAAAAGTCAGTGGTTTTTCATGTTTAGAGAGTCTGAAAAGAAATTAAAGATGACTCCATGGATGAATTTTTCGTAAATTTAGTCTCCCAAGCCCGAAAAAAGTGTAAAACAACACAGGGGAGAACTCTTCTAATCATGCTTGATTAGAGTAGTCATTTTTTATAATTAGTCTCATGAGGCCGAAAAAGAGATACAATACCAATTGAAATATGCCATTTCAAACCTTTTAACGAGCGTGAAAGGAAGCAATCTCACTCAATAATATTTTTATGTTTAGGGAGTCTGAAAATAACTTAAAGAAAACTCCAAAGAGTTAGTTTTTTGTATAGCTTTTACGAGTCCGAAAAAGAGATAAAAGTATGCTCAGTAACCTATTCTCATGTATTAACAAGCACAAGAAAGAACAAATACTAATCTCGTTACTTCCCAACGTGATGTCCAAAGGTTTTGAATGGAACCCATGGATAGTTGGTACTTTTCCCCTTGTAGCGTGATGGAAGATAGTAGCGTTTCTCCAACATGATGTCTAAAGGATGGAGATTCCCCCCCCCAAGCTTCATTTCATCCATTGATGTTGAAGTTGTGACCAATTTATGTACCATATGGAGAAAAAGGGTCAACATACAAAGGCATATGAAATGAAGGTTAAGTTACGAGATATAGTGAAAGACTCGACTCAACGGGAGAGTTCGTTGTTTCATTTTTTAACGAGATTGACACATGAAAATAAATATGATCATGAACAATTACTACCAAAGGATCAAATAATTCTAAGGTAGGTTTCCTTTTTACACAATATTGAAACTATAAACTATGCTTGAGGCCCTTTGTTTCATTTTTAACGAGATTAACATAGAAACAATAACTCTGCTTGAACTTGGTTTCATTTTTTAACGAGCTTGAAATTAAAAAAACTATGCTCATAGTTGGGTTTCATTTTTTAACGAGCTTGAAATCAACAAACAAACTATGCTCAAATACCTCTACTTGATCATGGATTCTAAGAGGACAATTCTCTGGAAGGAATACATGTCAAGGGACAAACCTCAATCATGGATTCCAAAAGATCTTCACTAGATGGAAAAGATACATTCTGGAAGGAATACATGTCGAAGGCCGCGATAGGGGTAGGGAGAGCCGGCTCTAATATCCCTATCAAAGAGATCACCATGTCAACTACTGGATATAAATCAGAAGAAGGGAGATATTCCTTCTCATTCATAGTTGAATGCATGAGACAAGTTTCCACATAATTGACCTACGGTGGGGTGAATGCCGCTTGAATGTAAGGAATGTTTAGGGAAGTGGGATGGTTGACCATGATATGAGGGTCAATGAATGAAAATTGTTCTATGGTGACCATGTTTCCATTGTGAGGGAAACACATCAAATGAAATATCGTGGAGACAACAACCTTCATAGCATAAACATAGTCTCGCCCGATGAGGAGATTAAAATCCAAGGGGTCGTGGAATACCATCACATCAATGAGGAAAATTTTCCCTCCCAAAGTAATAGGAAACCGAGGAAGCATCCCTAAAGGTTGAGTAACTCTTCTATTAAAATCCAACAAATTATGAGTCACTGGTGCAAGTGGAGGAGAACCTAAATCTTGCCAATTAATCGAGGACAAAATACTAATGGATTCACCCTCATCGACAATAGTGTGAGGAACATCCCTACCACAAACCTGAAGAGTGATTTGGAAAGTTATATAGGAAGGGAGATGAGATTTTGGGAGTGCACCCCAATCTAAAAGAATGGCCTCATTACTTAGAGGGGGTTTCATTGGAACGGGTGAAGTGCCCCCTAGTCTAGAAGAATCTGTAGAAACAAGAAATACATGAGTGACATCCTCACTATTCCTAGGAAGAGTGGGATCGACCAAGTGTGGTATTGGATCAACCACTTTAACTTCACTCTCCAAAGGGAGAGTGGGATAAATCGAAGTTGAAATTAGGCCAATCACTTAATCAACTGACTCAATTGATGATTGAACCAGATGGATCACCTAATCAACTAGATTGATTGATGATGGAACCAGATTGATTAGTTCATCAACCCGTGGTAGGGTGGGAGGTGGGGGTTGTTGCTAGAAATCAACAATCTTTTCCAATAGATATGAAGCTTCATCCATGTGCAAACAAAGGTAGGTGCGGTGCATCTCCTTCCATAGAAAGCAAGGAAATTTGACTTTACCCTTCTTACTTCCAACCTTATAATCACTAGTTGATGGTTTTTCACCAACATGACCTGTAGCAGTTGACTATGTGGGTTGATGACCCCCAGACCACATTTCTACAACCTTGGGAATACCAGAGAAATCCTTAAGAAGGTGGTCACCCTTACAAATCCTGCAAGGGAATTTGGGTCTGCGATGTGTCTTGGTGGACTTTTCGACCTTATCAACACTCCCATGATGATGAACAATGGTTGGTTGATCACTTCCAACATGTCCTGCAATGGTTATAAGATTTTCCCCTAGCTTATATTTCTTCTTCTTAATCTTCCTTTTCTTCTTCTTCTTATCGCCTTGGTTACTAGTTGCAGAGATTTCACTATGAGAAGAGGAAGAACGAGAAGAAGACCCCACTGGCGAAGAAGGCAGAGGATCAATATGAGGTTGATGGTCCTAGGGTGGATTAGTTGCACACTAAGCACTCAGATCATTTACATTCACCGGACTGGAAAAAAACCAGACCGGTAACCCAATAATGAGTCCAGGAAGAGTCAAAGTAGTGATATAACGAGGACCAACATGTCCCATAGAAGGAGAAACAAATTGTATCTCAGGAAAAGGGGTCCCTCTGTTGGTAGTTCCAAGAACTGACGCCATAGACACAGACTCGATCCTAAGGGATATCTAGGGAAAACAAACAACACACACTAAAAAATATAGGAATCAAGCCAAACAAACAAACCTTTTCACAGTGAACACACTAGTTGGTAATGAAATCCAACGTTGCAGGATCAAAGTGAGAAGGGGCCGGGATAGAGTGGGTGGATCGGTTATGTTGGTGACTTTCTTAATGGACTTACACCTTGGTGCAAGTTCCCTCATGGTCTATTTGTGGGTTACCCTCCAAGGATCTTGAGTGAGTTTGACCAACGTTTGATCGAGGTACAACAAAGACTCCCCTTTGTCGTCACCTTGTGTATGAACCATAAAGATGAAGGCCACTAAGTTTACCAATTCATAGACAGCCTCCAGGTGGGTACAATCGACATTCGGCTTCAAAGGTATGGGCAGGATATCAAGTCTGAAGCTCTTCAAGAGAATCAAAGACAAGTGGACTAGTAAGACTCTAGAGGACCCGGAATGGATTCAGAGTTCACGAAGCACCGAGACCAAATGAAACCAATGGTTTCTCAAGAAAAACACCTAATATATGCTCATTCCTCTACGATTGGTTGATCCTTGGAGGGGAAATCTTCGCTTCTCTCCTTCACATGACCTCGTGTTTAGCCCCTGTGTGAGAGGGGGTTCCCGACTATGCTTATATGAAAATTGGATTTTATCTCCCTATCACAAGATTCTATGTTTGCTTATGGATTTGGAAATTTATTTTGAACACCTATTCCAAAGCCCTACACTTAAGCTAATATAGGTCTGCAAAGCGCTAGAAAGAAAAAATTCTAGATAGGTTTTGATTATTAGGCTGTTGTTTACTCAAGGGTATGGAAGCGAAAATGATGATGTTCGGTACTTTGAATCCAAAAGAGTGCAACAAAATGAGATGCAAAATGTTATGTTCAATGAACTCTATCTATGGAAAGGAGAAGAGTCTTTTTCCATTCCCAAATGCATAAACCTAATGCAGTTTACCACCCAAAACTTTGAATGCAATCAATTTCTATTTGTTCGATTATAAATGAAATGAATCTAAATCATATGAAAGTTATTTCTAATTCCTTACTTTCAACGCAAGAATCCAATGTATATACAAAAGGATATGAAGTAAGAATATCGAACAAGAAAAACACTCAAAATAGTGACAAGACTCAAAGAACGTAAACAATGAGGAAATCACTCAACAATCCTTAAAGATGAGCAACAAGAAATAAGTATTCAAGCTAGGTTGCGGTAAGCAAAATAATTTCAATCATTCAAAAGAGAAAGATGTTCTAAAGAATATTGAACATAAACTCAATACCAAACAAACCTTTATAGACTCTTCCAATCAATCAGATGATCGAAAGATCACGCGACAAAGACTAAACTAGTGAAAAGCAAGGTAAACCAATCTCACAATGTAGAAGAGGTTTGCCAGTTAAAAAAAGGTTAAAATGAGTGATAAGGATCAAATCCTTAGTCCAAAAAAATTCAAAGACAATCAAGATTCTTTGGGCAAAATGCCCCTCAAGATCAGACTGGGAAAGAGCAACCAAAAGTAGGTAAGATGGCCAAAACAGGGGGACTGACGCCCCTGTTCTCAGGAAAATAGAGCGTTAGTTAGAGGAATGATGCTCTGTAATATACTTTGGGGGGCGCTAGTCAACTAATTGCACTCTCTGGAAGGCTTCCGGGGAGTGCTAGTGAGGCAAGTGACACCCTAGTATTAACTATAGGGGAGTGCCACCCTCCTGAAAAGTTCAGAAACTTGCTAAAAAAGGCCAAAAAATCAGAAAATGAAATCAATGACTCTGTGATCTCTTCAGTGAAGAAGAGATAAGGGGAAATAGATTAGAATCAAGAAACAAACACATTATAAGGATAGGCAAAGGCTTAAGACGATCCAAAGATAGACTAGTCAAAGTCCTTCCCAAGTGGAGTCACCAATTTCTGTTACAGAATATTTCCCCTATGGATAGGTGAAATATCCCTTGGATTATAGACCCCTATACCAATAAAAAAACACTACAAGTGGACACTAACATCCCTTTGAATTTAGTTTAACCAATCAGAAAGAGAGCGGGAGAAAGGGTGTGATGCACCTTGTTTCGAAGTTTGTCCTCGAGGATTCCAATATGAGCTTGATATCCAAACTCCCTGGTGCATCTTGATACCTGCAATAGGTAGAAAATAGAAACCACTACCCCATACTCTAATTGATTATATCAAACAAATTCCTCTACGAAGATTGAAGCGACAATACAAAAGCACATGCAATAATACACAATCTTGAAGGAAATAGGCCAAGTATATTCAAATGAGAACCCAAAGAGGATACTTACAAACCATGGATGATGATGCAACACTTCTCCAAGCTCTCCTCATCCAACACTTGCACAAATATACCAATATCAATGGTTTGATACCTGAAAGATTCCCCCGAGATCATAGGTTTGATATGCTCCAATCCTTCCTCCTTTCACCTTGGAAAGCCATCAATATATAGGATTGAGAGGCACAAAAATGATGAGAAAATGAGGGATGTGGTTGAGGATATGGATCCTTGAGGCTTGGATCTAATCCTAAAGTGAAGCCCAAGCATGAGGGTCAAGCACAACTAACCCCATCTCAAAGAGTTGGCCCATAGAATAAGGTGGGGGAGATCCCCCTTTTATCTCAACAAGAATGGCGCTCCCCTCCAGTGAGAGACAGGGAGCCACCCTAGCAGTGGCACACCCCTATAGTGGTACAGGGGGAACCATGTGACCACTGCCAGTATGGACAGAGGGGTTCCACCCTTAATAAATGCTAAAAAAAGGATTGATGTTTCCAAGGAAAAAGTGTGTTTTGACCTATAAATGATGGTTTTCCTCCTCCCATATGACTTAGGGGTCATGAATAATTGTTTTAATGGTGCCAAGGGGTGGTGGCACCTCAAAAAGTGAATGCAAAACTTGGGACATTGCATACGACACTTGTGATAGTGCATGCGACACTTACTGAAGTACATGCATCACTTTGTGACACTTATGGTATGAAACACAAATGCGATATTTTGATGTGTAACGCCTACCACTTGCAAGGAAAGACAACCATGTGGTGGGATAAACTTAAGCAATCCAATAACCTCAATGAGAAATGAATTTCATGGAGACATTTCAAAGGATATTTCCAAGAGAAATATTTGTCCGAGCATTACTATGAGAGAAAGATGAAAGTGTTCTTTAAACTCAAGTTGGGAACCATGAAAATGGAGGAATATGAGAAGCGGTTCTTTGAATTGTTGAAGTATGTTGACTTCATCAAGGATGAGAAGGTTAAAATCCAAAGTTTTCTAAGTGGGTTACCCTCCTTCTATAGTGACAAGATTCAATATGATAACCCCAATACCTTGGAAGAAATCATAAGGAAAGCAAGGGATCTTTATGAGAAAAGAAAAGGAAGGCCAGTGTTCCAAAAGGTCTGGAATGACAAGATGAAAGGGAAAAAGGATCAAAGGAAGAAAGTTTTTAAGCCACCCTTTTTAAGAAATAACGCCTAAGAAATTCAACAAGTCCAGGCAGCCCAAAATGATCAAAAGAATGCAAATTCATTTGGAAAAAGGCCAAGGCAGGAGCTTGTTCAATATTGGGGATGTGAAGGGAAACACTTATATAGGGACTGCCTTCATAAAGGAGAAATAATGAGGACTATCCACAACATTCAGGAGGCTGAAATAGTGGAAGACATGGGAGGAAGTATGCCAAGGATTTATGCAGCCTTGGACAACAAGCAACCATAATATCAATCCCCCATGATCGAAGTGGAAGGTAAGATTGATAACCATACCATAGAAATTTTAATTGATTTTGGAACTAGACATAGTTACATAAATTCTAACATTGTTGAAAGATTTCAATTGCAAAGAAGTAAGCATAAGAAATTTTGGTTAGTTTAGTTAGCCACAGGGGCTAAGAGAAAGATCAATGAGTTGGTTAAATATTGTCAAGTAGACATGAATGGACTCAACACAAAGGTATATGTAAACATCATACCATTGGGTTTATATGATTTTCTAATTGGCATGGATTGGTTGGAAAAAAATCATGTTGTACTAGACTATTACAACAAGACTATTACAACAAGACAATCACATGTCTTGATGATGAAGGGAAACAAGACAAGATTCAAGGCATTCCAAGAGCTGTAGCGTTTAGAGAGATTTTAGCTATGCAGTTGAAGAAGAGCTTCAGGAAGGGATGTGAAATGTTTGTAGCCCATATGAAGGAGGCAGCCAAAGATAATGTAGCAATCATTGAAGACCATTCGGTCTTGAGGGATTTTGAATATGTTTTTAGAGAAATTCTCGAATGCCACCCAAGAGAGATATTGATTTATCTATTGATTTAGTACCAGGAGTTTCCCTAGTGTCCAAGACACCATACAAAATGGGTACACTGAAATTGAAGGAGTTACAGATGCATCTTGAAGATTTATTTAAAAAAGGGTATATACTCCCAAGTGTGTCACCTTGGGGAGCCCTGGTTCTTTTTGTGAAGAAGAAGGATGGAACATTAAGGCTATGTATCAATTTCAGGGAACTTAATAAGGTTACCATAAAGAATAAGTATCATTTACCCAAAATTGATGATTTTTTTGATCAGCTGAAAAGTGCGAGAATATTTTCAAAGATTGACTTGAGATCAGACTATCATCAAGTAAGGATAAGGGAATAATACATCAACAAGACACCATTCAGAACAAGATATGGGCATTATTAATTCATGGTAGTGCCATTTGGGCTATCAAATTTCACAACACTTTTTATGTGTCTAATGAATGGAGTGTTCAGGGAATACCTGGACAAGTTTGTGATTGTGTTCCTATATGATATAATCGTCTATTCTAAGTCAGAAGAGGAACACGAGAAACATTTAAGAATGGTATTGCAAGTTTTAAGAGAGCACAAATTGTATTCCAAGCTAAGTAAGTGCATCTTTTTCCAAAAGAAGATTCACTACTTGGGGCATATAATATCAGCAACAGGGATAGAAGTTTATCGTGAGAAGATTGAGGCCATTAGAGGCTGGCCAAAGCCAAAGAATTTGACAGAGGTTATATCATTCATGGATCTTTCTGGTTAATACCGAAGATTCATAGAAGGATTTTCAAATATTGCAGGTCCAATCACTTCTTTGCAAAAGAAGGGAGTGAAATTTGAATTGACTTCCAAGTGTGAAGAGAGTTTTCAATAGTTGAAGGGAATATTGACAAGTGCACCAATATTGAATATTGCACATCCAAACGAAGATTTTTTTGTGTGCACTGATGCATGGAAGGAAGGGCTTGGTGGAGTTCTCAGTCAAAAGGTTCATGTGGTATGTTATGAGTCCATACAATTAAAAGAGCATGAAAATAATTATGCTATGCATGACTTGGAGTTAGTAGCGATTGTACATGCATTGAAAATGTGGAGACTTTATCTTATGGGTAAGAAATTCGATCTTAGGACAGACCACTGTGATATGAAGCATTTGTTTGGACAACCAACACTAAATGCTAGACAAACTAGATGGCTGGAATTTCTGATTGAATATGAATTCGAAATTAAGCACATAAAGGGAAAGGAAAATCAAGTGGTCGATGCAATCAATAGGAGAGCTCGTGAAATGAATATTGCATCCATTATCATGTACATGACATATCTAAAAGACAAAGTTATTGCAACAACAAATTCAGATCATAATTATTTAAAAATAAAAGAGACATTATGACAAGGTAATTTTCAGGAGAAATTCAATTATTATGAGATGAAAGAAGATGGAATTCTCATGTACAAAGGTAAGGTGTATGTGTCAAATTCTAGTGAGTTGAAAAACGTAGTGCTAGAAGAGATGCATAATGTGCCATATGTAGGGCACCCATGATATAAAAAAATAATAGTAGTAGTAAGAAGCCGATATTTTTGGCCAGGAATGAAGAAATAAGTGGCTAATTACATATCCATATGTCTAGAATGCCAAAAGGTAAAGATAGAACATAGACACCCAACCGGTTTTCTACAGCCATTTCCCATTCCAGAATGGAAGTGGGAAGTAGTTATGTTTGATTTTATTTCTAATCTTCCTATAACAATAAAGAAACATGATTCCATCATGGTAGTGGTGGAAAAATTGACTAAAGCAACACATTTCATTCCAGTAAAGACTACACACAAGGAAACAAATATTGTAGATATTTATATGAGAGAAGTTTCTAGGCTACATGGAGTGCCTAAGGCAATAGTTTCAGACATATATCCAAATTTTACTTCCAATTTTGGGAAGGGTTTGTTCAAGGGCTTTGTGACAAATTTAAATCTTAGTAGAACATATCGTCCAGAGTCATATGGGAAAACAGAAAGGACTATCAGGATAATTGAGGACATGCTTAGAATGTATGTGATGGATCAACCATAAAAGTGGGAAGATCATATCCATTTAGTTGAATTTTCCTACAATAACGGTTATCAATCCTCATTGAAAATGTGTCCATTTGAGGCATTGTATGGAAGAAAATGCAACACACCAGTGAGTTGGGATAGTTCAATAGACAAAGCAGTTGTTGGGATAGAATTATTAAAGGAAATGGAAGATTAGATGGCAAAGATAAAAAAGAATTTGAAGGCTACCTAGGATAGGCATAAAATTTATGCAGATAGGAACACATTTTTTAGATATTTTAAAGTGGGAGAACATGTGTTATTAAAATTAAAGGCAAAGAGAAGTTCGCTAATATTAGGAAGTTGCCCAAAGTTGGCAGCAAGATATTGTGGGCCTTTTGAAATATTAGAAAAGATCGTGATAGTTGCATACATGTTAGATTTTCCTGCATCCATGAGAGTGCATAATGTATTTCATGTGTCATTGTTAAAGAAATATGTTCCTAATCCTAACCACATAATTGATTGGAATGTGATCCAGGTGGAGCACGAAGGGGATTTTCGGGTGGAGCCAGTACGTGTCCTGGACCGGAAAGTGAAAGTGCTCAAGAACAAATGCATAGGGATGGTAAACATTCAATGTACCTACTATGGTCCTCAAGATGCTACATGAGAGCACAAATAAAACATGCGGGAAAAATACTCGCAAAGTTTTGATAGTTTTGAAGAAGACGGAATGCAAAACTCTATTTTGAGCAACTAGAGTTTTAGAACCACATCTTAGAGTCCTAGGCAATTGCGTTGGGGACCTTGATAAAATATTATCTCATTACTTGGGTTATCCTTGATAAACAGATGATACATCCCTTGGGTTATCCCTGATAAACAAATGGTGCATTCCTTGGGTCGACGAGTTGAGATTAACATGAGATTTTGGTTGGAGTTGCTGCTGGAATTGTAAAAGTTGCAAAATTTATTTTGTAAGTATTGTAATGTAAATTTGCATATATGTATATTTGTATAGAGTGAAATGAGGACGACACACAATTGTAGGGCAGGGGGAATGTAACATACCCACTATAATCCCCATTTTAATTAATTATCATGTAGATATAACATGTGGCTACGACCAAGCGATGTAATATGCGAATTGTATTTCTTTGTTTTATTAATAAAATGTGATGCCAACTGCTAAGGGGACATGGACAAGAGATGGCGGTTGAATTAATACACAAGAGAGGGGAGTGTGTAGTATAATGGCCAAGAGGGATCTGAGGGGGAATTACCCATGTATAGTGATTTAAACCATTTTCCTAAATTGCTATAAATATATGAACCTTCCCATTTCTTATTGAGTATTTCCAAAAGCTAATAATTGAATACATGTAAGAGGGTGGGTGTGAGTGGTCACATCTCAAAGTTATTGGGAACATGGGGATTGAGTACAATCAG
>SNQJ01S0162746.1:0-21416 GCA_010110895.2 Picea sitchensis
TTGTGAGGAGTTGGGTTTATCTCAGCTGTGTTGGAGTGGTAGCTCAGCCGTGGAGGCGAGCTGAGAAGCTAGTGTTATCTCTGGTTCTTGTGTGGCCCCTTTGCGGCTCGAGGGGCTAAGGGGGAAGCAGAGTACCCCTAGCGTTTGCCTGGGAGGTACCGGTGAGTGTTCCACGATCGGCAAGCAGGAGCGGCAAGGAGCGCGGGACTTCGATCGAGGCGCGGACAACATACAAGGCAGGCACAAGGAATTCGGTACGCTTGTTTAATATATTTATTAAATCTGAACTGTAATGACTTCCATTTATGTTGATTGATTTTATTTCTAATGCGATGTGTTCATTAAATCCGAATTTAAATGGCCTCCATATCTATCAAATGTTGAATCAAGACAAACTGTTTCTGTAGTTTCAAACTGATAGGATAAATCTGAATGGAAACTGTTCGATGTATATAAAAACTGTATTATGCCTTCCAGATCTCATCCTGAGCGAAATGTAGAGGCTAGATTAAAATTTGGAGGGAAGTTAGGAGTCTTCTCTTAATCGATTGGTAGCTGTAAGAATTTTGCTAATTTAACCAGATACTTAAACTCTTAAATGTTCATAAAACTGAATACGACTTCTTGTGTTTGAGACTTTTATACAGTTTTTAAGTTGAATATTTTATTTATCTTGTGCGTTTTCGCAACCCTGAATGTCAACCCGAGACCCTTTACTTTCGTTTAGCTTCTGCCTCTGCGTTTAAATCTCCATTGGAAAACTCGGACTGCTTTACCTCTGTCTAGATTTGGATTTCGGTCAATGACCTGGGTGTTTAACCCATTTGTGGTTGCTGGGTGTGTCATATCTTTTATTGACTGTGTGCACACCAATTTCCGCGGGCATTGTGCAGATAGGCGCGTTATTTTGAGCTAATTCATGCGTTTCATTCTGTCTGGGCAATGTAGTCAGTGGCGCGTTGCTTCTGCTTAATTTGATCTGTGTTTTTCTGTTGCATCTGGGCATGTTGATCCGAGTCATACAGGCATGAATGACCGGTGTCTTCTATTGTGGGAATTGGGCGTTTTTTTTTGTTTTTTTTTTACCCCGAGTGAGAATATTTTTACCTCGGCGTTTATGATACGTTGTTTTGCCGGTGGGCGTTTTCCTTACCCCTTTTCCATTCTACGCCAGGCGTTTCCTTCGTGTACGTTTTCCTTTCTGCCGTGGTGCACCCCTTTGACTATGGAGGTTACCCATAAGAAGTTTGACCACTTAATCCCTTGTTGCCTACCGTTCCTGCGGGGACTGTGTTGGTTTCACCACGGGCGTTCTATTACAGTGCGGCTTATTACAGGGCGTATTTATCTCTATACCTGTGGGACGGAGTAGTTCCATGTGTGGTGAAATTACTAATGTCCCTTGGTTCACATTAACCTGGGCGAAAAATCGATTGGTTGTACGCTTTGTGAAGTCAACCTTGAACAAATTAGTTAAAAAAAACTAAATCCGGAGTATCTCTTGATGACTGAATTGATTATGTTCAATATGAGAGATTAATTGCATGTCTTCCGAGGACAATCAAATGGTTTTATGAGACCCAAGTATAAATTTTCATGGTTGGGTTTTTTCTTTAACAGAGGTAATTCCTGTACCTAGCAAACTCTGGTGTAAGATATATAGGCTTGAAGAGTTGAATATCACCTGTTTTTATCATAACGCCCCCCTTTTTTTTTATATATCATGCAGTGCGCCCCTATTTAATTATTAATTCGGTGAGTGGTTTTTATGATTGGGGCATGTGGATCACTGTGGTGGTACACTAACAAGCAGGGCGTATTTACTTATTTTTCCAGTGGACGTCTTAACTGGGCAATTCCCCGAGGGAATCCCGTCACCTGTGCATCTCTAGTTCTGGCGATTGCTTTCATTTCCTAGCTGCTCCCTTAATTTGCTAAGACAATCTCAATAGCTTTATCAAGGCGTATGGCTGGGTGAACCCCGTGAGTGTGGGAATTCGGTCTTTATTTTTTTTCTCGGTCTGTGTCTTAACGGAGCGTTGAATTGCGTTGAGTTTTTTTTAAAAAAAAAAAAAAAGGAAAAATACAGATAACCCATCACCACGCCTTCGCCTTCCCCAACTATTACTGACTATCATTCGCCCTGACACCGTCGGCGCTACCTCCGATTTAGCCAATCAGGCCGCCCTCTCTGCGGGATAGGTTGGGTAACGGTGCTGTGTTGTAGTTTTCTTTTAACGGTGAATTCAAGGACACTTTTGCTGAGTCGGGTACGGGTAATTTTTGCGATTAATGAATAAACGTTAGTGTCACCATTGATATATATTTATGAGGGGATTTATTTACTGTCGTCATAAACGTGGCTAATATTAATTATTGGCCTTTTTATTTATTGTTAATCTTGGCCCTTTCTAAATTTTGTTATTTTTTAATTATGATCAATTCAATATTGTTCTGGTTACATATTGTCATTTTAATTATGAAGTCATATTGAGAATCTTAAACATGATGTTATTTGTGGATATGGTGTTGTTTTTACATTGACATTAGGGACCGATAATTTAGTTATGATGATTTTTGTCCTTTTAAATGTTGATGTTTTAGATGTGACATCTTTAAATATCTTATCCTTATATAGGGTCCCTTTTTAAAATGCTGATATTTAAATAATGTCATTAAAGTATTGTAATGGTTGTATCTTGTCATTTGCAAATAGGATAGTTTCAAAACTGTCATTTAAAGTATTGTATTGGTTGTATCTTGTCATTGTAAATAGGATAGTTTCAATAATGTCATTTAAAGTATTGTAAGTGTTGTATCTTGTCATTTGTAAATAGGATAGTTCAATAATGTCATTTTAAATTATTGTAATGGTTATATCTTGTCATTGTAATTATGATGGTTTGTTGATATAGTCAAATATGATGTTTAAGCGCAATATTAATACTTGTTTAGCTGCAATGATAATACTTGCTCAATTGGAATGTTAATATTGGTTTAGGTTGGAATGTTATTGATGATGTTTAAGCGCCATATTAACCCTTGTACGGACAATGAAAAGTATGGTAATAAATTGGGAGGCATGTGGAGATATTATGGAGAATTGGGCTAGTATTCAATCACAGATGAGTCATAGACATTGACTGGTCTTTATTTTTAAATGGTCGTCGTCCGAGTCCTTGACTTGTGCCTTCGATTGAATACGTGGTTGCTCCTTCATCTATGGTTGCATCGGCTTGTAATAATTTTGTCGCTTGGTCTGTTTGTGTTGGGCGGGATGTAGACACCTCCATGTTCCTCAGAATAGTCGCCAACCCTAAGACCTTAAATGGTTAAAATCGATGGGAACCTGGGCTTGAGCGTTGATTATGTGTCTTGGAGGTCCTAACCTTGCAGGGTAGGATGGGCGGGTGGTCAGTTTTACTTTTGTTGCTAAATGTCTGCGTTGCGCACGTCTGCCTATGGTCGTAATTGTTGCAGTTTCTCGTTGAGGCCTTCAGTCTTCTTGTGTTGAACTTCGTGGTTGAGTCTTGTTGTTTGTCGAGTGGCGTCGTACAGTTCAGTATGTCGCTACTTGTGCGCGCGCACACACCTTAAACAAATTTTTTTTTTTTGCACCTGTTACTAGAATGGTTGTCGTAACGACGCAGTTCGTTACATAATTTTTTAAAGTACACAAATTTCTTTCAAAGTACAAATTACACAAACCCTAATTTTCTTTCAAAGTACACAAATTGGTTGATGCAAGTTTTAAGTTTTCATCAGTCTTTCTTCATTTTTCTTTGAGGTTCTACATTAATGTATATAAAATGTATCTGTTTCATATTTGTGATGAAAAATCCCTATTTTTCGTTGATTTCTTAATCAACACAATAAAAATACTAGGCAGACAATAATGACATGTGAATGGGGCAAACATTGAAATTTTTTCAAACTGTTTATGCATGCATTGAAGTTTGACATGGATAGACTATTCGCATGACTTAACGGTATGCCAATACTAGAAGATGGATCCAACCATCGAAGAGATGAAGGAGGATTTTAAGAACTTAACGTTCCAGCTAAACTAGAACAAAAGTAAGGACAAACACGAAGCTGTTTGGTGTACCACTTGCAAGATGAAAGGACACCATAAGAATGAATGTCCAACATTCATGAAATATATGGAAGCGGGGATGCCAAATACATTACCAGCAAGAGGAATATGGTACAAAATATGTAAGAAATAGGTCCATGAATTATATCACTACCCAATGATGCAGAAATACTAGAGAGTCTCAAAGAGTTCATATTGCAACTTTTGCAAGTCAGTGGGCCATGATGACAAAGATTGTAGAACTATGGATTTGATGAGAGAGAGGACATCAGATGCATATAGGGTGCAGGCATAAATGATGGCCGAGAAATCTGCACATTAGTTTAACCAGGTACCAACCCCATACAACACTACGCAACAACATTATAATACTGTGCAACAACCATACAATACAACACAACATCAGTACAATACCGCACAGTACAATCAGGCGCCTCAGTATACTGTGCCACAAGGGGATCGATCTGGCTACTGAGGTGGAGGAAGATAAAGAGGAGGATTTGGAAGAGGTAGAGTACCAGTGGTATGTCACAACTATCAAGAAACAGGATAGTATGCAAGAGAATGTCTACTTCCACCAGCGACTTGTATGTATTGTCGCGCATCTGATCATGAAACAAAAGAATGTTCTACATTACTAGGAGATATCCAGGAAAAGAGGAATCAAAAAAATTAAAATGTTCAATGGATTTCAGCAGAAGCAAGGGATGAAGGAATAAATATCAACATATTTACGCGGGGAGGAGATAAAATAGGAAACGATGCAGTCCAACAAGAGCCAGTGCAACATCAGTGGGTGAAGAAGAATGTCAAACCAAGGAAGTAGTTTGACACGCAAAACGATAAGGAAACATTTAAGCAATCCAGAAAAGAATTTTTTATGAAAGACACCGCGTCGACTTCAACCATGCAACATAACAAGGAACTACCAGAGTACGAGATGCCTCCATCATTGGATCATACCAAAGAAATGCAGCCCCTAGGACAATTAAGTACAATCAAAGGCTTTTTGCAATCATGTGTAAAAATATTGAATGATCCATCCTTTGTCAGGATATTACAAAGTATGTTAGAAACATTTAGCATAGAGATAGAAGGGAAACTAGAACAAAAAACAGTAAATAACCTACATGCAAGGAGAAGAACATGTAGGGAGTTTAGAATGAATGCCAACATTGGAGATTTCGACATGGGAGATATCATACTGGATCTAGGATCCAAAGTCAATGTATTTCCTAAGAAGACATGGAAATGTATGAGAGAGCCCACATTAGGATATTCACCCATTCAACTGAATTTAACAAACCAACACAAAGTTCTACCAATTGGGAGACTGAAAGGAGTGACAGTAGACCTGGATGGAGTGCACACTAAAGATGACTTCGAAGTAATAGAGATAGTGGATGACCATACACCATATCCAACATTGCTTGGCTTGGATTAGGTGTTTGATAACCAAGCCATAATCAATTTAAAGACACAAAAAATGACATTTGAGTCAGGATAATACATGGTCATTGTTCCATTTGATCCATCAAAAGGGGAGAGGTTTGTAGAGCCTACTTGCTTGGAATTAGAGGAAATCATCCAATTGTACAGAACAACTGCGTGGGATAAGGATTACGTGAACCCAACTACAGATGGGATACTCAATTGCCAGAGCATTAATTCATGTGTGTCAGATTCAGATACAGGTTTAGAGAACTGTAAATAGAGACTACACAAAGTTTCCACAAGAAGATGCGCAATAATAGACTGCGCAGTAATATGGTTAGGTACAAAGATAAGGGACCCACCCAGTTTCCATGGAGTAAATGATCTAGAAGCATTCTTGACATAATACGCAGATGAAGTGTTAGAAAATCATAGACTCTTAGCACTAGATATATCACTCAAGGCCACACCTGCAAGATGGTGGGGCGCACAT
This sequence comes from Picea sitchensis, assembly GCA_010110895.2. Lineage (NCBI taxonomy): Eukaryota > Viridiplantae > Streptophyta > Pinopsida > Pinales > Pinaceae > Picea > Picea sitchensis. Next base: position 6,024 of record SNQJ01S0162746.1, read on the forward strand.
AAGGAAACAATCAAGGATTGGTACCATTGTAAGAGGTTATTGTGCATAAGGTTTGGTGCAGAACATAAAAGAAACCAACAACAGAAATATGATGGACATGGGCACCAATAGAAAACTTGGAGAAGCATACAACGCTGTGGAAAATCACACCTCCAGAGGAATGACCTCATTATTTCATACATACCTTAGAGGGAATACCAACCAACTGGTATACAGACCATGAACTGCGTAGAGGAACTACGAGTTGGACAATATTGCAGAAGAACTTTATAGTCACTTTCTCATTCAAACAGGAGAACCCTAACATAGATGCAACACTTAAACAAATAAGAGGGGTGATATTCATTAAGGAACCAAAATTCAAACTCATAACATAGGAGCAACAATGGAAAATACAGATAGTGAAAGAACTATTGTCATGCTACCATGTACAGGAAGAAGCACTAGAGGAAGATGACCCACACGATATTCATATCGAGGAAGCAGAAGGTGAAAGAGAAGTGTAAGGTCCACCTATAGAATCAGAAGTAATTGTTGCGCCAATCAAGGTGAAGAAAGTAAACATTGGGATAGTTGATAATACCAAAATGGACAACATTGGAGACTACTGGGATGATATAACAGTTGAAAGAATAATAGAGTTAATGCATGAGTACAACGACCTGTTCCCCACAACATTCACAGAAATGAAGGGCATAGAGGGAGAGCTAGGTGAAATGAAGATACCACTCAGAGCTGATGCAAGACCGATCAAACAATGACCATACAGACTAAATCTGATATATAAGAAAAAAGTCAAAGCTAATATCGAAAGGATGCTCGAAGCCAGAATCATAGAACCCATGGAAGAATCAGAATGGATAAGCCTGATGGTATTTCAGGAGAAAAAACAAGGAAGGATAAGAATATGTGTCGACTTGAGGAAGTTGAACAATGCATGCCTACATGATCCATTTCCTAGACCCTTTATGGATGAAGTGTTAGAGAACGTAGGAGGATAGAAAGTTTATTCATTCACCGACGGATTTTCAGGATACCATCAGATCAAGATAGAATTGGAAGACATATGCAATACCACCTTTTCTACAGAATGAGGATCCTACCAGTACACGGTCATGTCGTTTGGACTGAAGAATGCACCAACAATATTTTCCAAAGTTGTCATAGTTGCATTTAAGGAATTTATCCACTAGTTTCTAGAAGTATACTTGGACGATTGGACAGTCTATAGTCTTTTGAAATACCATTTAGAGGTCTTGCGGTTGATGTTAAAAATATGTAGGCAGTGCCAAATATCATTAAACATCAAGAAGTGCATCTTTAGAACACTATTTGGGATACTATTGGGCCATATAGTATGAAAGTAAGGTTTACTAGTAGATCCTGCAAAAATTGCAGTAATCGTTAACCTACCACCACCAAAAATAGTTCGTCAACTAAGAGAAACAATGTGACACATAGGATACTACAATTTTTTTATCAAAGGGTACACGCAGATCACCGCGCCAATGGAGAAATTGTTAAGGAAAGATACAAATTTTCAGTGGAATGAGGATTGTCAACATGGTATCGATACGTTGAAATAAAAGATGGTAACAATGCCAATATTAGTATTCGCAGACTGGGAGAAGACATTACATGTACATGTTTATGCATCGACCATAGAACTTGGAGCTATTTTGGTGCATCCAGGCATAGGAGAATTGGATCATCCTATAGCATTTCCTAGCAGAAACCTGTCAGAATCAGAGAAGAACTATAACACTACAGATAAGGAAGGCCTAGCTATGGTCTATGCGCTACAAACGTTCAGAAATTAATTACTGGGAAAATATGTTAAGATGTTCACAGATCATTCATCCCTTAAGTACCTAGTCAACAAGCCAGTGTTGGGGGGGATAATATGTCGATGGTTACTACTATTTCAAGAATTTTATTTTGAAGTAATAGTCAAGACACGAAAGCTAAACGTGGGACCTGACCACTTATAAAGGGTCATGAACGAAGATGAAACTACAAATTTAGAGGACAAATTTCCAGACGCATGGTTATTTTTAGTCCAGATCGCTGATGAATACTTCACAAACATCATCCAATACTTGAGTACAGGTATTGCACCACATGAATACAACACCGCACAAAATAAAAACCTATTAGTCTAGGCTCCATACTATCAGTTGATTGAAATACACTTATACAAAATGGGCGCAGATAGAATCTTGCAAAGATATGTGCTAGAAAATGAAATACCACAGATTTTAGCAAAATCCCATGAGGGAATAGCAGGAGGACACTGCGCAGTCAAAGTTATCATGCATAAGGTATTGCACATAGGACTATGGTGAACGACCATTCACAGAGACTTGAAAGAGTACTGCTAGAGATGTGATGTGTGTCAGAGAGTTAGTAAACCAAATAGAAGGGGCGAGATGCCCCTGTGACCATAGGTAATGTTGCATGTATTTGAAAAATCGGAAGTAGATTTTACGAGACCAATTAACCCACCCGCCAAGAGAACATGAGAAAGGTACATTATCACTGTTGGCCCTTACCAAGTTTTGAGGATCCTTGGTCATGTTTGACCTATTTTTGGGACTTCGATAGGCTGTCGAAGGTGAAGCGCAAGACGAAGCAGAGATCGCGGGATCTAGGCTCCTTTTTAGGGATTTTTCAGTTTTGGGCTTATGTAACATGTATGGGAATGTCGGCCCATGGGTTTACCCATGCTTAGGCCTATTTTGTATGTATAAATAGATGCTAAGGCGATGTAGTGAGTAGGAATGGCTAAGTGCCCTTTGGCTAGATAGAAGTGATGGTTGTAGTCCAATCTATGTGATTGACAATTCTAAGTGCTAAGTGGATATTTATTTTGTGCATACTATGTGAGACTTGCAGAGCCAAGTGAAATCCAATGTAAGAGATTGTGGAAGGCTTTGTGCTTATATCTTCTTGGGGAAGGAGGATCTAGCGAGTTGCACAGATCCTGTATCCTCTGCAGAGTAGGGTTTTTGAGGCTCTGTGCATGTAACTGATTGAAGAAGCTAATAAATAAGACAAAGAGTTGGTGGGCGTAGCCCCAGGGTGGGGTTGAACCACGTACATGTTGTGTTTCTCTGCTTTGTGCGATGTGTTGATGTGTTTATATGTTAATGTGTTTAGTGCTTCAATATAGATGAATGGTAGATAGATATGTTAATGCTATGTTCTTAATAGTATGGATCTGACATATGTGGATATGATTAGTGCTTAAATACCTTAGATCTGAATGAATCCTGTGATACTCTGTAATTAGGGTTCAACTGCACTGTAACTAAGACTAGATATAGATGAATGTTAATTATTGAGTGCTCTGTTAAGTGGTAGAATCATAGATCTGTGTCCCAGCTAAGGTTCCATACATCTAAGTCCTGCAACCACCCCTGCCTATACCTTGGGTGAGACTTCATCTGCTTTGCAGGTGTTGTCGAAAGGGTCGGTAGTTAGGGTTTTGTTGGTGTGTTGTTGTAGCGTTGAAACCTAGGTCTGCCCATATGCCAACAAATGGTTCTGTTGACGGGGCATGAAATTGTGATTGCTGGGAACTGAGGAAGAAGAGGCTTTGTGTGAAGATCTAAACTGAAAAAGAGAAAACTTTGTGCATAGAACTGTTGCCCTAATATGCAACACTACTTGATCCGTGGATCTCTATGCCAAGAGGAAGGGTCATATCTAAAGAAAATAAGTCAGATATGAAGAAAAGAGGTAAGATCTGGGAGCTTTGTTCCCTGATAAAGGTGAAAGTGAGAATAAAGAGGTAAGACTTGTAAGCTTTGTGCTTTGTAGAAGTAAGATAAGTGAAACATTTTTTTTTCTAAAGTATGGATCTAGGTATGTTTGATAAGATTTGTTCTAGCTTGAAAACTAGGGCACCAATAGATTAAAAAAGATTTGATATGAGTAGATTCGATAAGAATAGTGAAAGATATGTTATACCTATGCATAGAGAGAATGTTTGGACTAACAAATGGATGAAAAATCCTAGAAAGAACTTTTTGCAGGTTAACTACCATGATTCTAGTGCACAGTACAGGAAAGGATGGGGATCATTTAAGAGAAAGAGAGGATTAACGCTTTGTTACAGTTGCAGAAGACCAAGACATATTGCTAAGGAATACCCTGGTAAAAGACCTGGTTTTTTTTGTTGCAATGCTACAGATCATGAAGTTTTAGATTTCCCTAGAATGATTGCTAAACTTGAAAAAATGAATATGAGACAAGAAGACCATGAGGAAGGTCAGGCAACTAAGAGCATGGCAAAACATTAGAAATAATCAGAGAAAGTATTGCTACAAATGAAAGAAACCATGAATGATCACCAACATATTAATTTATCAGAGATCTTTAAAGAGAAAGAGTGCATTGAATAGAGAATATGAGACTTTGACATTAGATGTGTTCTGGATGACGAAACGTAGGTGAATATCATGATAGAAAGAACTTGGGAAATTTTAGGGGAGCCTACTATGATTCCTTCATTTGGAGGAGTAGGATTATTCAAAGGAAAACTAATAACCCTATGTGGAAGACTTACCCAGATATCTATGAGTGCTCATGGAACTTCGACAGAGGAAGAATTTGAAGCTGTTAAATTTATTGAGAACAATGCTCCATTTTCTATGTTGCTAAGAAAACCTTGGATTGAAAGAGGTCAGGCTAGAAGGAAATAAGAATAAATCTTATAGAAAAAGAAGCAAGAGTTAAAATATTTCATGACTAGGAGGATCACACACTTGATTAAAGAACAGGAGAACCGAGCGAAGCTATTTAAAACCAGAGACATGGATGTCAAAGTGGGAAGAACACTAGAAGACCTACAGAAGACTGAAGTACCTATTCCAAATACAGATGAAGTATTACCTGACTTCTAAGAAAGAATCTCAACAATGCGAAGTTACTCTTCCAAAAGAAGATAAGAATCAGAATGGAAAAAGGAATTTCGAGATGAAGCTCACCAGAAAGAAGGCTAGAAAACTAAGTAAGAAGAGAGCTAAGATTGCAAAGTTACAGAAAGTTCCAGAGGGAACTTCGCAGAAGGAAAAATTGTAAAATTGGAACTTCGTCGGGATATCAGAACTGCGTCACATGGAACTTCTCCATGGTGAAGCAATATAGACGTTGGAAACAGTATAACCATTAGACCGACGGCTCGAATGGGTAGAAAAGAATTTATGGTCAAAAATTTCTCCACCAGACCGTTGGGACCGCATCGTAACGGACAAAACTGAGTTAATGGAGGCTTATCGCCCATTGGAGAGATTGGTTGCCTCATTATCTATATATTTCGTCAAGCCACGCACTGAGAAAAAATTTGCTAACTGTGAATCTGAACCGGCATATTATTTGATTCCGCACAGTGATCATTATGCTATCACCATACGTTCCATTGCATTGACTAGTTACTCTTCGAACCTGAGATATTCAACCACAAGCGTGCATGTCGGACGAGCTCAACATTGCAGAGAAAATTGTCGAAGAAGTTCTCATTGACCTCATGACTGAAAGAGTAATGTCTGAAAGAGTGATGTATGCAAGTATTCAAGCATCATTGATGAGAGGAGTGAAAGCCTCTCCGTCGACTTCTCGCAGAGCCGGACGATCTCGACCATCAACAAAAAAGAGAACCAAACACAGAGATGAACTAGAAAATGGGAAGTTGATCCTGACCTTATTGGCCGACTACATCCCGCCTTTGGCTGATGCGGTGAGTCGTGATAGTGTGCCAAGAGATTTCAAGTACACCATGGTTACTGCATACCTCCCGAACGGGATACACACAGTGAGAGAACAACAGGACAAGATCATAGCGCTGAATTTCAGTGACTTCAACCTCGGAGATCGCAAGAAATATAGCATGCTCGCCCCATACAAATACTTGACGAAGACAAAGAGGAATAAATCAAATATAATCCCCAGGTCATGGATGATGAACCTCACGCAATCCACCCTGTTAAATGTTATGAAAATCCCACACTTCGGAAGACACCAGGAATTCAACGCCTGTGTCAAGCTACTCCTTTCATGTTGTTGCACCTCTTTTGTCACCTAAATGAGAAAAATAGGGGTTCTTACAAGCCTAGTTGGGTCAGCTAGGAAAGACAGCAGTAGAGGAAAGAGTTAGAACTGTAAAGCATAAAAGATAAGAAAAGAATTAAACTAAGAAGGATAAAAGCAATTAAAATGTAGTGCATAAGGACATTAGAACAAGAAACAAACAAGACTCATGCCACCAATGGAAATGATTATATTAGTGGAAATAAAACACCAAATAGAAAGGGAGACTTTGGGTCCCCTCTTCCTCTAAGGGAGGGCTCTAATATTCAGCTCTTCTTACAAGTGAGGAACTAAAATGAAATGGTCAAGAGAATCCAAAGCACATCCAATCTAGAGGTGATATGAATGGCTAACTGAAATGGTGCTAGCATGCTCTTGATGAGGAAAGAGGATCCTCTAAGAGAATATCAACAACATAACAATACAAATGAATTCCTTGAAAATGTAGTGCACCCATGGACTCTTTTTATAGCATAACTTTGAGGCATTATTCAACTAGCATTTAGTGTGAACAAGGGGCCATTTAGGGAACCCTTAGGTCTTTGACCAGCTACCCAGTCAGATTCATCCAAGATTTGGATGTCAAATTGACTTGGAAGCTGAACGAGAGGTGGGTGGGAGGCCGACCAATATCATAAATGCGTCATTTTGATGGATGCATAGTTTTTTGTGTCCACAATCGTGCATCATGCACATGTGTGCTTTTTCCTGCATTTTTGAATGGTGCATGTGCACGCGCTCCTTGTGTAGTCTTAGCGCATGTTGATTTTATTGTTGATTCTATAGTTTTGGGCCTTTTGGAAATTCATTTTTGGTCATTTTTGGTCCATGGGTGTACTAATAGCTGTTTGAAGATGATGGATTCTTGTAACCATTTTCGGATGAAATTTCAGTGATAACAGATGCCCCTTGATGGATGAGGTTAGGAGCATACGTATAGCCGAAACTAATCAATGTTTCTTCTACTAAGAGTACCTGTGTAAGAAAGAGTGTTGTGGGGAGTGTCAAGAGCGATCCATTGGAAGGAGAGGGGAACCTGTAGGATCGAAGCCTTTCCCAAGGTGTGGGAGAAAAAAAAAATTGTGTACAAACAAGGAGGGCATGCCCCATGCTCGTGTTATGTAACTCAAAAATATGTAATATAGTAAATGACTGTGTTGTGGATGCAGATCACTGCAGCGCCCTCCAGGATTATTTGATAATAACAGAGGACAATTTTGATGGTGAACAAAACTATGAAAAAGCATAAGGACACCTGTGAGAAGTGTCGATAATGTGCAGACATTGATAGTCTATCAAATTTCATAGGTCTTTGGCTAAGATAAAAAAAATGCAATAGTCGCAAAGTAAGACCCACCGTAACATGAGATAGTGTTGAATTTGAATGTTATGGGGGTCAACAACAACAAAGAAAAATGGTGTTTTTCCCTGTACTGTCCAAGGCTCTTCATTGTAAAGGTAATGGGAGTCAAGATATTGGCACCCTTCTGGAAACTATGCTGATGTCGACAGAAAGGGAGACGCGACTCCAAAAAGAAAAGATCTTTCTGAAATCCAGTGGATGAGATGAGGAACTTATGAGTTATATGGATGAAGTCCAGATGTGGTGAAAATGCAAGACTTCCCTTGGTTGGGGAGATATGAAAAGTGGCAACAACCGTAAAAATGAATCTAGTGCCAGGGGGATGACTAGAAGAGGATGAGTTGTGCCAGAGGCGTGACATAATGGACAAACGCAGAGATCAAAAAAGGTGTATGGGATGTAAGATGCTCGGGGTTTTATGGATAGTGTCATTGATGTTGGGAAGTGAAAAATTCCCCAACCAAGGGCAATAAGGGTTTCTTTGCCGAAAAATGAATGTCTCTAAAGGCGACAACACAAAGCTATGAAAATGCGAAAAAAGGGTTTGTACAATTATCAAAAGAATAAAAAATAAGTTGGGACAAATGTGAATATACAAAAATGGGTGCCCCAATGTAAGATGGCTTGGCCTGATGATGGCGCAAGGTGCTTGGAAAAATAAGTGGAGGGTTGGGGCCCCATAGGTGGGTTTCTGTATTAGGGAAATGTATGGGGGAGAATCTACAGATGGTCAAATTGATGATGGATGAAATGGATGGTGACTGATACTACAGAAGTGCAGTCAACATAGAACCGTGATGAGGTAACCTGGGAGTCCATTGGGTAAGTTAGCAAAATGAGGAGAAGGAGTATGTGGTTGATTCTCGAAAAATGCTTAAGACTAACTAGACTCCCATATCTAAAGGGTAAAAGAAGCATGAGTGTCGAAATGCCAAGGGGGACTATGAATAGGACAACTCATGTGGGGAAGAGTGCTACCGGGTGACAGTACCAAAATGCAGTGGAGGTGACGGTACTGCAGAGCCGGACATATGGACTCTACAGGTAAATGTTAGAGGGTGTTACTGGAGATGAAAATGATATTCAGAGGGAATGACTGCATGCCAGGATTGATGATATACTTGAAAGGGTAGTGCGGATGGAGGATGACCAAGTACCTACACACATGAAAATTGAATACCCGATGTGAACAATATCTGAAGATAAAGAATATTTAACAGTTATGCAACAAGATGTGAATGTGAGCATGCATACCTGAGTGTGAGTATGATAAAAAAAATGCTCCCAGGGGGCTAAGAGTGGAAAGTGGCCCAGGGAATATTATTGTGTAGGTGGTGGGATTTTGGTCCCATGGCTGAAGACGGATCGAAAAACGGATGTTCGGAGCTCCCAGAATTGAGTTTGGAATTTTGGAAAAATGGACTATATATAGCTGTAGGGCCCACAATGCTTCGACCTTGAGGGGGTCAACTATGATGTCATGTCGTGAGATGATGAATCCAAGGAGGCATCCAATAGTGATGTAGAATATGCAATTGAGGGGATTCAATCAGATATTGTACTGACGACACCTGTGGAATACAATGCATAAGTCATTCAGGTGTTGAGTGCATTTTTTGGAGCGAGCAGTGAGATTGTCCAAGTAGGCGAGAATGATTTGAGCCAGATCATGAAAAATGTATGTCATGATGCATTGGAAAGTGGCTCTTGCATTCTTGAGATTGAAAGGCATGAAACGATACTCAAAAGTTCCCCAAGGGGTAGTGAATGCGGTTTTGTACTAATCGGCTGGGTGAATTTGAATTTGGTTGTAGCCAGAGAAACTGTCCATTAAGGACAGAGCCTCGTGACCCGTGAAATCATCGATAATTTGGTCGATAAAGGGCGTTGGAAAGTTTTCTTTGGGACAGGTGTGATTGAGATCATGGAATTCCGTACAAACACGTATAGTGTCCTGTTTTTTGTTGACAGGGACGGGGTTGGAGACCCATGACGTATATGCGATGGGGTAGATGAACCTTGTAGCGCATAATTTGTCAATTTCGGTCTTGATGGTCACTGCTTTGGATGAGTGTAATGAACGTTGTTTTTGATGGATAGGTGTGAAATTAGGCTAGGTGTCTATATGATGTTTGACAATAGAGGGGTCAAGGCCAGGCATCTCTGTGTATGACCAGGAAACAATGTCTCGGTATTCCTGGAAGAGAGCTTTGTAGGTGGTGATTTCTTCAGGAGAGCATGTGGCACCAATGGTGATTTCCTCTATGACCCCATATTTGATGGAAATATCGATTTTGATGGTGGGGAGAATATTGGCCATATTGGCTTCTTAAAAACCGTCAAGGGCAAGGATAGGGTTATTGAACCAATCTATATGCCCTGTTGGGAGAAAATATTTGGTTTCGACTGTGTATATGGGATTTTGGTCAGGAGGCGCGAAGGCTTCTTGTGAAGGAAAAAGCGCTCTGTGGTGGAGTGCGTCCCATGGGAAATCAGGTTTAGTTAACTTCTCAAGGATGTCTTCATCATAGTGAAACTGTCGAAAATATAGGGATTGAGAGGAGTAACTTTGGTGATGGTCACCGTGGGTTTTTTTCTAATGGTGATGATGTAGAGGGGGTATCGCAAGGAGGTTGCGATGGTTCTCTCGACATAAACCAAATATCGAGATATGATGTTTTGAAGATGGTAGTCGGGCGTAGAATTTCCGTGGAGAAATGAATTGGAGAATTGGGGGGATTTGGGGGAAAATCCTCATATAAATCATCCAGAAACCATGGGGGAATAGGGAGTGCCTCATGTTCCAGAGAGAAGATATGAACCACATCAAGTGAAGGGGTAGGGGTACTCACTGGTCCTACTGGAGGGGGGGTGTAGGATTTTGAATTAGTGCCAATTAGCGACACTTGTATTCAATGATCATAGGACATTGATATCTGAAATGATTAAGTGATTCACATAGAGAGAAGGGACATCTCATACGTTTGTTGACTGAGGTCGTGACATAATGGATGTCGGTTAGATGTGTTGGGGTGGGTTCTTGCTGAAAGATCTAGCGTATGGCTGTTAGCATCTGCTGGAATTGAGGTAACGCTGGAAAATGGTGTGTGTAATGGCCATATTCTGAATAGATGGCACATGCAAAGTTGATTTGCAATCCTTTGCTATTTATGTTAGGGGAGATAGTGGTAGTATTGGGTGAGCAACGAGCGATGGTGGTGCTTGAGGGAGTTGAATTAGATTCTGTATCTTGGGTAGAGATGGGAATTTGTTGGTGGGGTGTCTGTCTTTCTTGCATAGCATGCAAGGAGGTTGGATACGTGGCGAGTGGTGGAAGTGGAGTGGTGGGATCTTTGTTTTTCCGTCTGCCCCTAGATGTAGAAGGGGTGTTAGTAAATTAGAGATGTGGGGATAGTGGGGGTAAGTATGGGAATATGCATCAAGATTCCTTCCTATTTGGGGTATGGGAATCTGCATCATGATTCCTTCTATTTGGGGAGGGAGGGATGGTGGAGGGACCATCTCAGGTAGATGTAGATACCATACTGGGATTTCCAACACCATGTTAGGGAGGGTGAGCGTTGCGGCTACCTGGAAAATGTGTACACCCGGTGGGGGGTAAAATAAAGGGATTTGGGTAATGGCTTGGGGGATTGTTTCCCAAACTGGGATATGGCCTTGGGGGAGGGGAAGATCAGGGATGGGTAGAGTTGAACAAGTTCCAGGAGATTCCTGAGGGAGGTATCCTATGACTGGTGGGAAGTCAGGGGTGAAAGAGGCCTCGGTGGGAGGGAGATTATCTTCAGTTGTCATTCCATTAGTGGAAACAACACATACTTGTGATGAGAGATGAATGAGCGATGGTGCTCCATGGTATGTCCCTAGTAAGGATGGGTCCTTAAAAATTTTGGGGCCCATCTCGATGAGTGGATAGGATTTTGGATTAGTGTGGAAAAAAGGGAGGATGTTGTCGATTTTGGATGAAGGGTTAGGCTCATAATGTGATACCTGATCGATGGTAATGATATTTCGGTTATGGGGAAACATCATGGTTTGTAACATGGAAGAGGCGACTGCCTTCATAACATACAAGTAGCTAAGACCAAACAAAATATTATAGTCGAGTGGGGCATCGATAACCCCAATGTCTATAAGGATGGTTTTTCCCTCGAGTTTGGCGGGGACATTTTGGAAGACCCCCTCGGGAGATGAGGTTCGTCCGTCGTAAGCCCTCAGAGTAATGGAGGAGGGTATTATCTCTGGAGATCCAAGTGTCTGCCATATGATTTTGGACATGATGCAAGTGGATGCACCTTCGTCGATAATGCAATGGTGGACTGTGATATTCTGGATTTTAACAGGTATTTGAAAAGCAACAAGAGCAAGGAGATGAGGCTCTCCACTTTCAATATCAAATGTGATGAGTCGATTATCGGCAGGGTCGACTGCCCCCAGGGCAGAAAGTAATGATTTTCGTTGAGTAGGATAGGTTTGAAGAACTTCTAAGACTGACATGGCAGTGGGGGATTGTGCCAAGTCATCGAACATACTGTAATTGTGGGTTGCCCTAGCTTGAGGGTTGTGGACATTCCTGCACAATAGGATGCGAGGGATGCGAAGAGGTGTTTCAGTATTAGGGTGCATAATCATCAAAGGTGGGCTAGTCGTGACTGCGGTGGCCTCCAAAGTAGTGGGAGTAGGGTCAGAGGGTGTGTTGTATTGACGACTGCACGTTTGTAGAAGGATTTATTCCTCACTAGTGAGGAGGATTGTTTGATCTGTAGAAGTGCCCAGGTTGTGATATGGTCCTGCCTATAGTGGGGAAGATTGCATCTCTTGTTGGGTGTTCATCACTCCTTGATGTGGTATGGGGTTTTGCAACACGTTCGGGGGTGGGTGCTACATATATTTTTGTGGGGCCTGCTGGGGGGCAGGTGGTACTGGGGGGCGTGGTCCATTTCCAGATTGTTTCATCTGTTTAAAGTCAACTATTTGGGAGCAATGGTGAGTATAATGGCCATATTCACCGCAAAGAGCACAAGAGAAGTTTGTCTGAATATTGTTGTTGTTCTTCCCTTGGCGTTTGTTGGTATTGCTCCCTTGGGGGTTTTGGTTCCCCTGGTGTTGGTTACCCCTGGTAGGTTGGTTCAGTTGGGGTTGGTTCTAATTTCCTCTTGGTCCGGGATTATTATTGTTGCGATTTTTTCCTTTCTTCCTAGAATTGTTTGACTGATGGGATGGATTATCTGTATTCAAATGTTCAAAATTTTGATACTGCTGAATGGGAGAGGGTTGAACAAAATTAACCCCAACATCTGTTTGTCCGTCTGGGGAAGGAATGGGCTGGGGGGGGTAGGGAAAGGAAAGTACGGATTATTCTGTGGTGATGATCTGTAGGATGTGTAGGAAGGCGTGACGCTTTCACTAGTGTTTAGGGTGTAAGAAGAGGTAGAGGGGGTACCAGAACTAGGTTGGGCTATGGGGTGTATTGTGGGTGCTGGCGTTGGTCTGCTGGTGGGTGGAGAAAAGGTTACATGGTATGGTTGTGGATAAGGGGGAGGATTATAGTAAGGGGGTCTGCCATATGCTGGTGGATATTCAGGTGTGCCATACATTGGTGGTTTTTAGGGATGTTAATTGTGGTGTGTAGTGGTACCAATAAATCCATCCGCTGAGTGAGACATCCCAGGTTTGTCCTGACCTAATGGCACGGGTCTTGGGGTGCCAGGAAGGACCGTATACAAGTACCCTAACTGTGAGTAAATGAGTTCAAACTATTGGACCTTGCTAATGGCTTCTTCTTTACACTGGGGGAAGGTGGCAACTACGTCTTTGGCAAGGAGGGAAACAAGTGATTTGAGGAACCAATTGAGACATTGTTGTGGAGTAGCTTTAGCTTTATAGAGACTACATCGCCGACACCATTCGTGAATGTGGTCAGCGATGTGCATGGCAGAGGTTTGTTTAAATTCTGAGAGTAGTTCGAGGCCATTGCCATGATGAATTGGTAGTTGAAAGAAGGTCAAGAAAGATTTTGCCAGGGACTCAAAGGTCACATGGGATCCATATTTGTCTTCTACATACCACTTAGCTGATGGGCCAGTGATTGTACGTTGAAATAATCTTAATCGGATGGAATCATCTGTGATGTTGTTTGAAGAGCACCATAAGTGAAAGGTCATGATATGGTTGGCGGGATCGTCTCCTGGTTTTCCTTCAAACTTGGGGATGTTTTAAGGTAGTTTGGTAGGCATTTCAGACCATGTGGGGTTGTGCAATATAGGATCATTGGTGAGTTTAGTCAGATACAATATGTTGAGGGAAGCCAAGTATGGCATATAAGGTGGTGTCGAAGGATTAGTTTCGGCCATGCTGTGAGTGTTTTGTGTACCTGACTCTTGAGGGGGATGAGGTGGGTTTGTACTCCCCCCTTGAGAAGAAGTTGGCCCCCTGCTTCTGTGTAAAGGAGAGTGTGGGGATGTTGGACCTTGGGAAGTGGACCCAAGAAAAGTGGAACCAATAAAATTTGATTCCAAGATAGCAGTACTTACATGGGTGTGGGAAAGTACGATCGATGAGTTGGCAAGACTAGGAACTCCCCTGAGGATGGGAGGGAGACTTAGAAAGCGTCTGGAATGACGGGGATTCTGTGGGTCCCCTATGATGTTCGAATAACAAAGTGGATGTGTGCAAATGGTGATGAGAGAAAATTTAATGAACAAGAGAATTTGTATAACTTGGACCTCTACAATATATCTCACAATCTTATGTAATTAGAAGAACAACATACATAAAATAAAGAAGCATACATGTGGTTAGGTGGATTTTGTTTGCATGGGAGAACAAAGAAAACAAATTCTCGTGTCCTAAAAGACGTAACGTCCTTCCTCTCAAACAACACTAGACCAGAAGAGGAACTAGTGAAGGATGAAGTAAGCAATTATAATGAGGGGTAGAGGGTGCATATCCCGAAAGAGATGGCGATATTTCCCAATAGCCACACAAAATCCAATCAAGGTGCAATTACAGCCCACAATTGCCACCTAGGTATATGTCCTAAAATTTGTTCACTAGGTACCTCAGTCAAAGTGTGGAATTTAGATTTTTGGCCTAAGAAATGGGTCATGAGCTAGATCCATTCCAAGAGGTGGGTGCCTCAAGGGGGGATGCATAGAACAACCAGACCTCATCCTTCAACCCTTCATGGGTATCTCCCTGCCTTATGGTGTAGGAACACTTGACTTGGAGGATTTAAAGTTCCCTATTTGACAACTTCTATTGTTTGAAGATGCAAGAACTAGACAACGAGGATTTGTTTGGATGCCTATCCCCAAAATTCTACGTAGACTTAAAAATTTCTTTTGGCACATCCTGTGGAGGAAAATTTAGTGAGTTTTTAGAAAAAATTTAGATGTTGTTGTTTGAGAGATTGGGGGTGTGAGCCAATCTCTTTGAAATTAAGGGGGAGTGGATAGTTTCATCAATAAAAGGGTGGGGTGTTTCAGAATCCCTTTGGAGGAAACTCAATTCAACCTCCATGTTTCGAGATTAAAAATTATGTGAGTGAGAAGTGAATTTTGTGTGTGAACAAGTGAAAGTGTACCAATATTTTTAATAAATTAGGTGTCACCTTGCTGCATGTGAACTTCGTTTGGTCCTTACATGTCTTGATTACCTAATTAACTAAATGTCATTGGAACAACCTGTTGGATCATGTTGTCATTGATGCCAATGGTTTGATTACTTGGGAGATTGTTGGATCATATGTCATTGATGTAAATGGTTTAGTTTGATTGATGTCATTGATTGATGTAAAGTAATTGATTGATATGATGCCCTTGATGAGAATGTTATATGTCCAAGTGGAAACCAATCGATGCAAAGATGAATCATTATTGTCTCATCATGGTTGATAAGGTAAACAAATGGATGAACTCCAA
>SNQJ01S0162748.1:9965-21416 GCA_010110895.2 Picea sitchensis
AAGTGGTGTAAAAGATTTAAAAAAAAAATGTATATGTGGTGTAAAAAAAAAAAATGTAAAAGATTTCAAATTTACAATGCCAATTAATTAATATGCAATATGAAAGAAACACATGCAATGATAAAGATTCATAATACATCATAAAAGAAATGAAACATATTCCATGCACAACAATAATCAACAAGCAGATACATTATAAATACATATCTCAGATATAATAATTAATACACAACAAAAATAAATATACAAGTAGAGAAACACATGACAGAGAGAACTTATCTTTAATAAAAAATGATCACCAACTGGCTACAGACCAAGGATGTTCCACCCAACCTTAGACACTATTGTTCCAAGTCTCAGTAGTAGGTCACCCCTAAGCCAAGGCTATGCATCCACAAGGACAAGTCTCATACAGACACTCAACTTCCCAAACCAATCGAAAATCAATCTCTCACTGGTTTCTCAAACATGCAACATATCCAATTTACCAACTCTCTTCCCCTTCAACCTACACCACCCAAAGAGAATGAACCCCCTTCACTGACATGCAGTCTCTCAGAATTTCCACCTCTTTCCAGGGATCCAATGCTTCTAGTCAAGAAATCTCAATGTTGGAAACTCTCAGGATTCTCAGTTGTGAATAGTTCTCTCTCAACTTCCATTATTCGCATGCACATATACATCCTTCCTTTTCTACAATAATCAGTAATTACTCTATCCAACCATGGTTTCTTGCCTTCAACAATTCATTTTTCCTTCCCTGTGTAAAACCAAGAATGAACAAAAGAGTGAAATTAGAGAGGAATGACTCCAAAAATGATTTCAGTGAGAATGAATGGACAACCCCCAAGGAAATCAAGAACAATATTTAAATATAAGAAGCATAATGTTGCCTCCCCCAAAGAATATCACGTAACCCCCTCTTTCTCTCCAAAATTCCAAGGTGCATAAAATAAAAATAATTTAAAATGTAAAGGCTTAGCCCCTTAGCATTCCCCCTCTCTCGTGGAATCATATCCCCCAATAACTCCCATCCTTATCCATATTGCAACGAACAATGTATTTTATTATTAATAAAGATCAACGTATTACATTTCCTAGGAACTCTAACCCCTTTCAATTGTTCAGAAACTCCGAAATTTCATCAAAACTAGGGTAATGCATTCCCCTCCCCCCTATTTTGGCACTTCCTTAGTGCATATACAAAACATAAATCAAAATTTTAAAATTCTTAAAAAATTCACGAGTACTCTAACCGCATGGTATCTTCATTCTCCCAAGTAGCATCTTCAGGACTGTAGCAACTCCACTAAACATTTACCAGTTCTATGACTCAATTCCATAGCGTTTTGAATTTTATGTCCAATATGCGCACAAGCTAGACTTGAAAGTCTCATTTTGGCTCTACCTATATCGAATTCCAATCGATAACATGGTTAGGATCATGCACATACTTTTTCAGCAAATAGACATGAAATACATTATGCGCATTCATGGAAGTAGACAATACAAGCATGTATGCAATTGGCCCTATTTTGTCCAATATATCAAAGAGACTACAACATCTAACTGCTAGCTTTGTACAACTGCACAACTTCAATGAACTCTTCTTGGGATTCACTTTAAAAACAACATGCTCTCCCACTTTAAATTCTCTAGTTGTCATGTTTTTATCTGCATAATTCTTTTGTCTATCATGTTCTTCTTTCAAATTCTTCTTAATTTTAACCATTTGGTCTTCCATATCCTTCAGAATTTATGGCCCAAGTAATACTTTGTTTGTTGGGTTTCCCAAATCACTGGAGTGTTTCATTTTCTATCATACAAAGCTTTAAATGGGTTCATCTTCAATGAGGTTTGATACCCATTATTATAATAAAACACAACTAAATGCAAGTAATCTTCCCACTTAGATGATTTATCCATCACATACATTCTCAACATATCCTCAATCACTTGGTTGAATCTCTATGTTTTCTCATATGATTGTGGATGGTATGGTGTACTAAAGTTTATATTTGTACCAAATCCTTTAAATAATCCTCTCCAAAAGTTTGAATCAAACTTTCTATCTCCATCTAAAAAACTTGCCTTTGATATTCCATGCAACCTAGAAATTTCCCTCATGTAAACTTCTACAATATTAGTTGTTGTATGAATCATTTTTACAGGAAGAAAATGAGCAACCTTTGTCAATTTATTTACCACTACCCTTAATGGATCATATTGCCTTGTTTTCCTAGGAAACTTAGTTATAAATTCAATGGTTACCACTTCCCATTTCTTCTCTAGAATTGGCAATGGTTGTAGAAAACACATTGGGTGTCTATGCTCAACTTTCACTTTCTGAAATCTATATATCTTGTAACATAATCAACAACAACCTTATTCATTCTTTTCCAGAATAATTGGCTTCTTACTATTGTAATTGTTTTCTGGTAATCGATATGTCCAACATATGGAACATTATGCATTTATTTTAACACCAAATTCCTAAGTTCTTCGGAACGAGGAACATAAATTCTATTTTATGCATAAGTAATCCATGTTCCTTAATGTCATACTCTTTAATTTTCTGCTGTACATTTTCTTGATGTAAACCTTCTTTTACCTCTACTAGGTAATGTTGGTCTGTAACAACAACATTAAAAGTTTTCTCTTTAAATCTGAATGATTCATACTAATGGTTGTCGAATGCATGAGATGTAATCTTTTGCTGAGTGCATCAACAAATTTATTTTATTTTCCTTTGATATGATTTATTTCAAAGTCATACTCACTTAAACATTTAATCCATCGTGTCTACCTGACATTCCAAGTTGGTTTCTCAAAAAGATATTTCAGACCGCTATCCTCTGTCCTTAATTCAAAAATTCTTTCGCATGAGATAATATCTCTACATATTCAATGTGTGAACTATGAAAACAAGCTCCAAATCATATGTGTCATAATTCCTCTCATGTTCGTTAATATTTATGGACTCCTAATGACATGTCCCTTTTGAGTGAGGACTCTATCAAGTCCTTCTTTGCATGCATCTGTACATACCACAAAATTCTCATTTGGGTCAACAATATTTAAAATAGGTGCACTGGTAAGTAATTCTTTCAACAAATTAATATTTTCTTCACACTATGCTCTCCATTCAAACTTAATTCCCTTCTTTTGTAAATAAGTGATGGGATGAGAAATTTTAGAGAATCCTGCTATAAATCACATGTATTATTCGGCTAATCCCATAAAAGATCTGACTTATAAAACATTCCTAGGTGTTGGCCATCCTCTAATGGATTCAATATTATTTGGATCTACTGCTATACCTTATTCTAAAATAATGTTCCCCAAATAATGGATCCACTCTTGGTAAAAATAGCACTTACTAAGATTGACATAAAATTGATGTTCCCTTAGTACTTGCAATACCAACCTCAAGTGATATCGACGTTCTTCCTCATACTTAGAATATATAAGTATCCCATCCAAGAACAAAATGAAAAACTTATCTAGATAATTTATGAATATTCCATTCATTAGTAACATAAAGATAACTAGTGCATTGACCAGTCCAAATGGAACCACTACAAATTCATAATGTACATACCTGGTTCTAAAGGTTGTCTTATTGATGTCTTCTTCCTTGATTCTTACATGATGGTATCTTGATCTCAATTCTATCTTTGAAAGTATCTTTGTTCCTCTTATCTAATCAAAGAGGTCATCAATTTTGGGTAGATGGTATTTTTTCTTCATAGTGGCTTTATTCAATTGTCTAAAGTCAATACACAACCTTGATGTTCCATCCTTATTTTTAACAAAGAGTATCGGTTCTCTCCAAGGTGAAACACTTGGGTGTATGCATGCTTTCTTCAACAATTCCTCCAGGTGCATTTGTAATTCTTTTAATTTTGGTGTACTGATTCTATAAGGAGTTTTTGATATTGGTGAAACTTCTAGTACTAAATCAATAGAGAAATCTATCTTCCTCTTTGGTAGAAATCCTAGTATTTCTTGGAATACATCTTCAAACTCTTGCAATACTGAAAATTATTCAAGACTTGGCCCTTTTGTCTTTTCAGGTTCCTCCACATCGGTTGCATACAATTGACATCCTTTCCTAAAACATCTCTTCAATTGTAAGGATGAAATCTCCCTTATAGAAATGGGTCTTGGAATTCCTTTCATGGTGCCTTCCTTTGACATGTAAATGTGTTGTTATGACAATCTAGGACAACACAATGTTTGTATAACCAATCCATTCTAATTAGGATATCATAAGATCCTAATGGTATGATATTTAGGTCAACAACTATATTTACTCCATTCATATTTATTGGACAACCTCTAACAGTTTCATTGATCCTTCTTTTGGTTCCAGTGGCCAGTTGAACCAAACTTTATTTTTCAAGATTATTTTTCTCCAGGTGTAATATTTCCATTATTTTAGGATTAATGTAAAAATGGATTTCTCCTTAATCAATTAAATATCAACAGGTTGATTAATGATCTTACCTTCCACTTCAATCATATGGGTTGGTGTTCTGCTTGTCGATATTCTAAGGTTGCATATGTTCTTGGAATATTTTTTCCCATGTCTTCTATTGTAGTAGCCTCTTGGAATGTATGCATGGTATTCATTTTTTCCAATATGCAAGGGAAATCCTTGTACATGTGATATTTTCATCGCCAACATTTGATTGGTAGTCTTCTCCTTTTTCCCAATGAGTCTTCCCTCTTGGATTCATTCTTAGCAGAATGATCTTGTTGATTTTTATTAGGGTTGTTTCTGTTGAAAGGAGATTTGAATCATTTATGTATCTGATCATATATTTCCTTCCTCTTATCCCTACAAAACTTATGAAAATATTATCTTCCCTTTCCTTGGTCATACATGTACTTATCCTTTCTAATGGTCTCTGCCAAAGTTCTGGGATCATCATATTGAATATTCTCTTTATAAAATGATGACATTCCACTAAAAAACCTCTGTATCTTCACCTTCTCATCCTTGATAAACCTCACATACTTCAATAATCTCAAGAACTTGTTTACATATTCTCCCATGGTCATTCTCCCCAACCCGAGTTCAAAGAAATTTTGCATTTTCTTGTCACATAAGTACTCTAAAAGACACTCCTTATGAAAATATCTCTTGGATTTCTTCTAATTGATCCTACTCTCATTAATGTGTTCAACTTGCTTCAACTGATCCCACCACATAACAAATTTTCCATGCAAATGGTATGTAGTAATTATGGATTCTAGGCTATATGAGTAGTTGTGCAACTAAAAATACTTCACGATTCCAAGAAACTATGATTCATCATCATCTTACATTTCTCTTTCACCATGAAAATACGGTGGCTTAAGCTTCCCGAACTCTCCTTGAAAACTGTCCAACTCATGTCTTCTTCTTTGGTGCCTAACATGAGACACTTCTGGACTTCTTATGGAGTCTTCAAATGCATATAATTTACTTGTTGTGTAAGGAGTTGAGTGATGTCTATGGGTTCTTCTAGCACTTCTTGAATTACTGACTCTTCAATAGTTATCTCTTATTTCATGATGTTTGTTTTATTCCTCCTTTCTTGAGTGTTATCCATTCTTTTCTTGTCTCTACAACTAATTTAGGACTTGCATCATTTGAGCATTTATTTGATTTTATTCACTTATCATCCTCTCATTCTATGGTGGAAGATGCTCCTACCTTAGCTAAACATGGTCATCGAAGACATATCATGTGAGTTGTTCGAGGAACGGTTTTGGGAGAGGTACTTGTCCGAGTAATTAATTGAGTGCCAACTTAATGAGTTCAACACCTTATGACATGGTGGTCGTATGGTGCTAGAGTATGAGGCCAGATTCATGGAGGTACTTAGGTATTCTTCAAATAGGAACATGGAGAAGTTAAAGGTCAAAAAGTTTGTGTTCGACCTTAACTTCAAAATTCGTGCGAAGGTGAGGATATTAATGCCTCAGAAATTGCATGATGCAGTTCAAAAGGCCCTCATAGCTGAGGAAGAGATGAACGGTGGGGGTCAGGGAAGGACTCCTTCTAGAATGACTGGAAAAATGACATTAGAACTGCAACAATATCACACACTGGCCAGACAGACTTCAAGGCATTGAGATACGCCTAGAGGATCCATGTTCTCGACACCGTGACTACAGAATCATCAACAGAGGACTCTTTATAGAGGACCACAACAACATCATCAATTTCATCCACAACAACAACATTTTAGGTCCGTTCAACAGAATAGACCAGGATCACAAATTGCTAGGACAACATATTCTACTTCAAGGACCAGGAGCATTGGACCGAAGACTGGATGTTGGACATGTGGAGAGCCACATTACCAGTTATATTGTCCACTTGAGAAGGTTAGGGAGACCAGATCATCAGGAACCACTAAAGTTGGATATTTGGGAAAGTCCCACAGAATACATGTAGCAGTGAACAAACGCCAGGCTGAGCACCAATCCACTGTGCTCGAGACGTCAGGTACAATTTCCGACCAAAATTTTAGCATTTTGATAGATCGAGGTGATACAGAGAGATTTATCTCTAATGCAATGCTAAAGAGAATTAAGATAAAGGTAGTCGAGAAGGATGAGTTCAGATACATATAAATGGCATCGGGTGCCAAACATAAGGTTGGAGGAAAGGTTACAAACTATAGCATTAACTTGGAAGATTTTGTAATGAAGGTCAACCTATATGTCATGATCTTAGGATATTATGACATAGTGACTAGTATGGATTGGTTGGAATCACATGATGCGATACTTAACTATAATATGAAACGATTAAGTTTGATAGATGATTTGGGACAGAGTAGAGTGATTGTAGGAAGGAACCAGGGGGTGTCCTTGAGATTATTTCTTCCCTACAACTACAGAAGAGTATGCGCAAGGGGTGCAATATTTATGCAGTCTTAGCGCTAAATAAAAAGGGCCATGCGGAAGGAATAGAAAACCTTCCTCTAGTGCAAGAGATTACAGATGTGTTTCCAGAAGAGTTACCAGG
The DNA here is from genome assembly GCA_010110895.2 of Picea sitchensis. Lineage (NCBI taxonomy): Eukaryota > Viridiplantae > Streptophyta > Pinopsida > Pinales > Pinaceae > Picea > Picea sitchensis. Next base: position 16,993 of record SNQJ01S0162748.1, read on the forward strand.
TTTACCACCTGGAAGAGAGTTGGATTTTACAATAGACTTGAAGCATGGAACTGAACGATATCAAGAACTCCATATCAAATGTCAATGCCTGAATTTCAGGAGTTAAAAATGAAATTGAAGGAATTGTAGGATTTGGGACTTATAATTCCAAGTGTGTCACCTTGGGGTGCACCAATTATTTTCGTGAGAAAGAAGGATGGATCGTGGAGACTTTGTATTGACTATTGCTAATTGAAAAAAGTGACGATCAAGAACCAATATCTATTGCCAAGAATAGATGATTTGTTTGATCAGATGAAAGGAGTGACGATGTTTTCGAAGATTGAATTGAGATTAAGATATCACCAATTATAGATTAAATAATAATATACCCCTAAGACCGCATTTAAGACGAGATCCAGATACTTTGAGTTTACAGTTTTACCGTTCAGATTGACAAATGTCCCAGGGGTACTCATGAGTTTGATGAATGGGGTGTTCCATGAATACTTGGATAAGTTTGTTCAAGTATGTATTGATGACATACTAATTGATTCTTGGATGAAAGAAGAGCATGACAAACATTTAATATTGGTCCTACAGTGTTTACGAGAAAACAAATTGTATGGGAAACTATGGAAATGTTCTTTTTACCAATTGAAGATTCATTACTTGGAACATATCATATCTGGTGAAGGCATCGTTGTGGATCCAACGAAGGTAGAGGCTATTCTGGAATTGCCTACATCAACAAATGTACAAGAAGTACACAACTTTATGGGTTTAGCAGGATATTACCGATGATTCGTGGAAGGTTTTTCGAAGATAACAAATCTGATCACATAATTGCAGAAGAAGAACATGAAGTTCATATGGACTGAGAAATGCGTGGAAGCATTTCAAAACCTCAAAGAGTTGTTGACGACAACACTAATACTAAAGGTCCCCAACATGGAAAAGGAATTATTGGTATGCACATACACATCCAAGGAAGGTTTAGGTGGAGTTATTATGCAAGACGATCGAGTGATCGCTTACATTTATAGGAAATTGAGAAAGCATGAGGAGAAATACGCAACGCATGACATGGAGTTATTAGAAATTGTGTATTCCCTAAGAATTTGGACACATTATTTGATTGGACGAAAATTCAAACTAAAGACAAATCATTGTGATTTGCAACATATTTTCACACATAATGACTTGAATGCGCGACAAAGGCATTGGTCAGAATTACTTAGCAAATACGACTTTGAGGTTACTTACATTAAAGGAACAGTGAACCGAGTGGTGGATGCATTGAGTCGTAGACCACACATATTCTCGGTAACACTGCTTAAGATGAATCTTCGAGAAAAGATTTTAACTTTACAGATAGATGATGATTGGTACACGGATGTTAAGAATAATATTGGACAAAATACCATGATGGTACTCGAAGAATGAAGGTTATTCATTAGACAATGATGGATTGTTGAGATTTAATAGAAGAATTTATGTACCGCCTAATAACGAATTAAGAAGTTTGATCTTAAGTGAAGCTCATCGAGTATTATACATGGATCATACTGGAGTCACGAAGATGAAGGAAGACCTTGATTGTTTATTCTTCTAGAAGGGAATGAAAGAAAACATAGTTAGTTACGTAGAGAGATTTCTAGAATGTCAGCAAGTGAAGGCTGAACATAGACATCCAACAGGATTACTACAACCACACTCTATTCTAGAATCGAAATGGGAGGTCATTTCAATGGAATTTATCCTTGGATTTTCACTAACGATAAGGAGGCATGATTCAATTTTCTTGGTAGTTGACACTCTGACAAAGAGTGCACACTTTATTACAGTATGTATAGCGTATCAGGCACTAGACATAGCAAGAGTGTTTTTTAGAGAGATTGTGAGGTTACGTGGAGTACCAAGAAGGATCATATCTGATTTGGGATCAATGTTTACAAGATGGTTTTGGACCAGTTTCCAAGAGGCTTTGGGAACACAACTAAACTTTAGAACAACATATCATCCAGAGACAGACGAGAAAACAGAAAGAGCAAACCAGATTTTGGTTGCGTATGTATGTAATGGACCAACATAAACGTTGGGAAGAATTATTTCCACCAGTAGAGTTTCCATACTGTAATGACCCTAGTTGGATAAATTTTTAAGAAATTATAAAGTAAAACTAATTAGGGGATTAATTGTGTTAACAAGGTATTAATTAAACAAAGATGATTTAATGATATCAATTAAGTGAGTTATTAATTAATTAAAGGATATAATTGTAATTAATTAATTAATAATTTAATTACAAACTACATTTAATAACTTATGTAATGGATTTAATAGATTAATGGTATATGATATAAAATGGTTGCGTATACAACAAGGGATAACCTATGAATCCCGAGAAAATAAAATCATTAACGGGAAAGGATAAGAGTAATAAATGGGTTAGGTAGGGAGTAAATGGGGGAGGAGAGTCGGTGAAGGAGGGATAAGGAAGGGAAGGAGTTGGATGGGAGATTATTCTACGGGAGTTGGGGATGGATTTTGGGAGCTCTGAGTATTGCAAAGAGAAGTGAAAATTTGGGAGTGAGATTGTATCAGTGCACCGGGGTTGCTGGGGGTTTTGGGCACGGGGGCCAGGATATCCATTGATATCCTGGAGCTAGGGAGCTACCTAGTTGGCAGGGAGGAATGGTTTTGGGTAGTGTTTTGCAGAAATGGGAAGGAAGCAAGCGGTGGAAAAACAGAGGTTAATAGCATCAGGTTCAGGTATTTATTTCAAATTTATGCATTGTTTTAATTAGATATTAAATTTATTATTCATTGATAAATTTACATGCGTAAGTGTTAAAATATTTTGGAATTATGGAACTTTCATAAACCTAGTAGAAATTACTGTATTGTTGGTAGAATTACTAGATGTTAAATTAAAACCGGCCATTACACATACAACAACATCTATCAGAGGACGATTAAGATGACATCGTTTGAGTTTCTTTACGGGCGACCATGTCGGACGTCGTTGAGTTGCGATCGAATTGAGGATAGGATCCTGATAGGATCATAAGTAACTCAAGAAATGTAAGAATAGATTTAATCGATAAGATAGAGGATCAAATAAGCACAATATTGGCAGAAGAGTTATGTTAGTGTGCATCGCGTTGACCGCAGTTATGAGGTTGGTGACATATTTGTCTTGTGGGTAAGACCGCACACGAGTTATATCAAGTTGGGAAAGGGTGATAAACTCTCTCCTAGGTTTGTGGGACCTTTCAAAGTTGTGGAAAATAAAGGACCCATGGCTTATCGACTAGCCTTGTCTAATTATTTGAGGTGTATTCATGATGTATTTCATGTATCTGTTTTGAGACATTATATTAGTGATCCTTCACATGTTATTGACATGAGATATTTGTAGGTGTCGAACGAGGGTGCTCTCATGGTGCAACCAATCCACATTCTATACCATCACATTCGAGAGCTACGACGTCAGATAGTCGATCAGGTCAAAGTCCAGTGGGACAGCTATAGTCCACACTCGGCTACCTGGGAGGACGCATACGAGATGTGTCAATAGTTTCCTTACTTGTTTGATAGATTAGACATATAGATATATGTCAAATACATTTATTTACTTGCTTTTATATACTGTACAAACTTCAGGATGAAGTTAAAAAGAAGAGGGGGTGTATGTAACATCCTGTTCTACGGAGCACACTTTTATTGACTTATTCTTTGAGGACACTTGCATGCAAGTGATCTAGTTATGGTACATTGTGATTTTGTTTCGATTTTGGATTATACATGATGATTATGAGGTGTTGTGAATTTTTTTTATTTGATGTATATGTATTGGAAGATTCTATTGACAAGTTCTCCTGAATGTGTAGGACACATGACAGGTTACAGATGTTGATGTCATCAATGGACTTCCTTGGACTCTGGATTGAGTTAGGAAGTCGATTGTATTTTAGTATTTCATTTCCTCACTTGTGACGTATGATTGATTATAGTATGATTATGCATATGGATTATTGATAATGTTTTTATCAGTGTATACAGGCTTGGTGATGCTTGCTAATCTGACTCATATAAGGAGTAGAGAGGTCATGCACAGAAAAAAAACATTTAGGGAGAGGTGTGGCAGTGTCCCTATCACATCCTACTAGCACTCCCACCGTGGCTAGAACTGTAGGTTAATGATTACCTAGTTTGAGTGGTCCACGATGTCGTGAGGGAAGACTGAAACATTCACTGATGAATATTTGTAAGGGGCACGCAGTAAGGCGGGTTCCTTATTCCTTATAATCCCTTAGTCTCTCACAAGGTCGACCAAATGGATTTTTGAATGCAAAGTGTTAAGCCCTAATGTTGGCTCATTACCCCTTAATTGGGGCATATTATATTAGTAATGTTATTTTATTTATGTCGGCTTTAGG
>SNQJ01S0162749.1:0-17492 GCA_010110895.2 Picea sitchensis
CCAGTCAGATGTAAATGTATGCTAAGTGCAAGTAGTGTCTGTAAGTGTTTTGTGCATGATTGTAAGAGACTTGCAGAGCTAAGTGCAAGTGGTTGTAATGGACGGTGGAAGGATTTGTGTTGTAACACAAGGAAGAAGGATCTAGAAAGTTGCACAGATATTTTGTCCTATGCAGAGAAGGGTTCTGAGGCTCTATGCATGTAACCTATTGAAGAAGCTAATAAACAAGAAGAGTTGGTGGACGTAGCCCCAGGGTGGGGGTGAACCATGTAAATACTGTGTTATTCTACTCTGTGTGATGTTCTGATGCATTTATATGTTATTTGATAAGTGCTTTGAGATGATTAGATAAATCTTCTTATGCTTAGTGCTAATGATATGCGAGAATGTTAGATCTGATCTATATGAATATGCTTAGTTCTTGACCTACTAGATATGATCTATTTATCTATGCTAAGTGCTTAAATACTTTAGATCAATGTGAATGTTGCGAAGCGATGAAGTGGATATTGATTGCATATTGAGGAATTGATGGTGCTAAGTGTTCTATCAAGTATCATAATCACATATCTGTTTCCCAACTAAGGTTGTAGACACCTGAGTCTTACAACCACCCCTACCTCTACCTCGAGTGAGACCTCATCTGCTTCCCAGGTCTTATCACTGAAATTTCATTCGCAAATGGTTACAAGAATGCAACATCTTCAAATAGCTATTAGTTCACCCATGGACCAAAAATTACCAAAAATACATTTCCAGAAGGTCCAAAACTATACAGCGAGTTATACAATCAGCATGCGCTAAGGATATACAAGAGGTGCGTGCATGTGCACCAGTCAAAAATGCTAGAAAAGCACACATGCGTCCGAGGCACGAATATAGATGCTAAAAGTCGTGCACACCTCAGAACGATGCATTTATGATATTGGTCAGCCTCCCACCCACTTCTGGTTCAACTTCCAAGTTGATTTGACATCCAAATCTCAGTTGAATATGGCTGGGTGGCTGGTCAAAGATGTAAGGGTGCCCTAAATGGCCCCTTGTTCACACTAAAGGCTGGTTGAATAATACCTCAAAGCTATGCTATAAAAAGAAGCCATGGGTGCACTACATTTTCAAGGAATTCATTTGTATTGTTATGCTACCTATATTCTCTTGGAGGATCCTCTTTCCTTGTCAAGAGCATACAAGCATCATTTCATTTGAGCTATTCACATCACCTCTTGAGTGAATGAGCTTGGGATTATTTCACCACTTCTTTCAAGTTTTCTAGTTGTAAGAAGAGCTCAATCTTGGGAGTTTAAGAGCTCTCCCTTGGAGGAAGAGGGGACCCAAAGTCTCCCTTTCTCTTTGGTGTTTTCTTTCCACGAATATAATCCTTTCCATTGGTGGCATGAGTCTTGTTTGTTTCTTGTTCTAATGTCCTTATGCACTCTAGTTTAATTTCTTTTATTGTTCTTAGCTTAGTTCTTTATTTATATCACATTCTTGATGTTTCTAACTCTTGCATTCACTGTTGTCTTTCCTAGCTAACCCAACTAGGCTTGTAAGAACCTTTGTTTTTCTCATTTAGGTGACAAAAGAGGTGCAACAGATTAGCGACTCCGCTGGGGAAAGGTATCAATTTCCTACCCCATTTCGGTTATTTTAGCTCTTTTTTTTGTTTCTTTAACTTGTAGGGACCATAACCGGCCCAAGATGACCTGCAAAAAGCCAAGTTCAAAGCTGAGCAGAGAGAATTTCATCCAAAATTTTCCTCACGGCCATGTAACAGACAATGCATGCATGTTTTAACCCACATGCATGTCTTTAGTGCATGTGCGCCAAAACCATCGTATTGCTCAGCGCCTTCTGTGCACCTGTGCCCATAAGTATTTTTCAGTTCACGCATTGGCACTCATAGTGCCTCTGTCTATTCTAAGACCCACGCACCTGTACAGAAAAACACACATTGTAATCTTTTTGTAATCTGTGGAGGGCCCATGGCCTTCTTAAAATTGATTCCATACACATTGTAATTTGCACCACACATACATTCCCTCTCCATATAAAGGGATTATTTAGAACATAGGCACTTAGGGGGTTAAAATCATTATTTACTCTTTTGCTTTCATTTTTCTACATGGATGGCTTGCTTTGACTAAGAGTATAAGTTGGAATCATTTTCAAATCACATATAAAACTTGCATTGGGACCAGAAATTGGATATCAATCGTTGAGTATGCTCTTCTCTTGTGCTCCAAAGAGATCTTGAGAATCAGAAAGAGGTTGAGGGAAACGTCCATCTCCCTTAAAAAGACAAAATATTTAGGAGAGGACAACAGCCCCCTCGAGACTCTTAGTTTATTTTTTCAAACACATCTTAATATTGTAAGGGCCCATACATGCCCACATGCTACAAAGATAGGATAGTGATGAAATTTACTTTCTTAGATTAAATCACTAGGGAAGTTTAAAGGTTTTGGTAACGTGTCCATACATGCCTACATGTGCACAATCTAGGATAGTTTCAAAGCTTTCTTAGATTAAATCACAATAGGGAGTTAAAGGAATAGTAAGGACCCACATGTCCACATGCTAGTTTCCTAGGGACTTTAAAATTCCACAAGTTTGTACCAATGACACATAGTAACTTAGGTAATCAATACTTGTAAGCACCAAGTGAAGTCCACATGCAACAAGGTGACACCTAAATTATTAAAAATTGGAACACTTTCACTTGGTCACACACAAAGTTCACCAATCACTCACATAGTCTTATCTAGAAATCGTGGAGTTTGGAGTAAGTTTCCTCCAATGGGATTCTAAAACACCCCACCCTTTTCTTGACGAGACTATCCACTCCCACTTAATTTCAACGAGGTTGGTTCACATTCCCAATCTCTCAAAAAACCACACCTAAAATCTTTCTAAAAAATCACTAAGTTTTCCTCCACAGGAGGTACCAAAAGAATTTTGTTTAGTCTAGGTAGGATATCAAGGATAGGCATCCAAATAAATCCCCGTTATCTGGTTCTCACATCATCAAAACAGTAGAAGTTGACAAATAGGGAACTTTGAAATCCTCTAAGTCAAGTTATCCTACACCATAAAGCAGGGAGATACCCGTGAAGGGTTGAAGGCCGAGGTTCGGTTGTTCTACGCATCCCTCATTGAGGCACCCACCTCTTGGATGGGATCCAACCCATGACCCATTTCTAAGACCAAAAATCTAAATGTCACACTTTGACCGAGGTACCTAGTGACCAAAATTTAGGACATCTACCCAGGTGGCAATTGTGCGCTGCAATTGCACCTTGATCGGATTTTGTGTGTCTATTGGGAAATATCGCCAGCTCTTTTGGGATATGCCCCCTCTACCCCTCATTATAACTGATTGTTTCATCCTTCACTAGTTTCTCTTTCGGTGGCTTCAGACCCCACTGTCGAGTGCTATTGGAAGGTCTAGTGCTATTTGAGAGGAAGGACGATACATATTTTTAGGACACAAGCATTTGTTTCTTTGTTCTCCCATGTAGAAAAAATCCACCTATCCACATATATGCTTCTTTATCAAAATGCTTTATGTATGATGCCCTTATAATTACATATGATTTTGAAATATATTGTGAAGGTTCAAAAATTATGGCAAAGGCTCTTGTTCATTTATTACTCTCATCACCATTTTAACACATCCACTTAGCTAGTCGGACATCATAGGGGACCCACAAAACCCCCGTTGTTCCAGACGCTTGCTAAATCTCCCTCCTATTCTAGGGGTAGTTCCTAGTCTTGCCAACTCATCAGCTCCACCTTCTCACACCCCCATGAGTTCCATTGTCTTAGGATCAACTTTGTTTGGTTCCACCTTACTTGGTTCCACTTCCCAAGGTCAACCATCCACTCGCTCCCCTTTACACGGAAGTGGGGGGGAAAATTCTTCTCAAGGGGGAAGTACAAACCCACCCAGTCCCCTTCAAGGGTCAGGTACCCAAAACACTCACACAATGGCCGGAACTAATCCTCCACCACCACCTCATATTCCATACTTGGCTTCCCTCAACATACCGGATATGACTAAACTCACCAATGATCCTATATTGTACAACCCCACATGGCCTGCAATGCCTACCAAACTCCCTTCAGACATCCCCAAGTTTGAAGGAAAAGCGGGAGACGATATCGCTAACCATATTATGACCTTTCACCTATGGTGCTCTTCAAACAACATCATGGACGATTCCATCCAATTGAGGTTATTTCAACACACGCTCACTGGCTCATCATCCAAGTGGTATGTAGAAGAAAAATATGGGTCCCATGTGACCTTTGAATCCTTGGACAAAGCAGTTTTGACCTTCTTTCAACTACCCATTCGTCATGACAATGGCCTCGAACTACTCTCAAAATTCAAACAAACCTCCTCCATGCGCATCGTTAACCACATTCACGAATGGCATCGGCGACGTAGTCTCTGTAAAGTTGACACTACCCCGCAACAATGTCTCAATTGGTTCCTCAAATCACTTGTTTCCCTCCTTGCCAAAGATGTGGCTGCCACCTTCCCCCACTATGAAGAAGAAGACATTAGCAAGAACCAACAATGTGAACTCATTTACACACAATCAGGATACTGTATACGGTACTTCCAGATGCCCTGAGACCTGTTTCATTCGGCCAAGAAAAACCTGGGGTGTCTCACTCAGCAGATGGATTGATTGGTAATACTACACACCACAACCCACAACCTCAACAACCACCTATGTATGGCATACCCCAATATCCATTAGCATATGGAATAATCCCTTATTATCCTCCTCCCCCTTATCAACAACCATACCCTTTTTCCCTGCCTCCACCCATAAGTGGATCCCCGTCGGCACCCATAATACGCCCACCCATCCAACCAAGTTTTGGTACTCCCTCTACCTTAGCCTATACCCTAAGCACTAGTGAAATCACCACACCTTCCTATGTACCTTACATATCATTGCCACAACATAATCTATACTTTCCTTTTCCTGGCCTTCCACAGCCCATGGCTCCACCACAAGGACACCCACACGCTGGGGTTAATTATTTTCAGCCTTCTCCCATTCAGCAATATCAAAATTTTGAACAACTGAATACGAAAAACCCAACCCATCAGTTAAATAATGCCAAAAAGAAAGGAAGAAACCAGAACAATAATCCAGGGAAAGGAGGGAATGATCCCCAACAAAACCAACCTACTGGGGACAACCAGAAGCCAGGGAAACAGAACCCTCAAGGGGGAAATAATGAAAAATGCCAAGGGAAAAATAACAACAACCTTCGAACCAACTTCCCTTGTGCCCTCTGCGGTGAGTTTGGTCACTATACTCACCATTTCCCCCAAATAGCTGACTTTAAATGGATGAAAGACTCTATGGATGGGTCACATCCTCCAACACCTCCTGCCCCTCAGCAGGCCCCACAATAATATGTTCAGCAACCACCCCCAATCGTGCTACAAAACCCCATTCCACACCAAGGGGTGATAAACACCCAACAAGACATGCAGCCTACCCCACCACAGTTGGGACAATATCCCAATTCAGGCAATCTTACAGATCACACTATCCTCCTCACCAGTGAGGAAGAATTCTTTCTACAAATGTGCAGTCGTCAATACAACACACCCCCTGAGTCTTCTCCCACTACCTCGGAAGCAACCCCAGTCACAATTGGACCCCCTTTGATGATTCCTTGCCCTAATATTGAAACACCCCTTCATATTCCTCACATCCCCTTGCACAGGAATGTCCACAACCCTCAGGCTAGGACGGCTCATAATTACAGTTTGGTCGATGAATTGGCACAATATCTTGCTGCCATGTTAGTCTTAGAAGTCCTCCAAAATTGTCCCACTCAGCGGAAGTCATTACTTTCCACCCTGGGGGAAGTCGACCCTGCTGATACCCAACTCATCACATTTGATCTCGATAGCAGAGAACCTCACCTCCCCGCTCTTATCACTTTTCAAATACCAGTTAAAATCCAGAACATTACCATTCATTGATGCATCATTGATGAAGGTGCATCCACATGCATCATGTCCAAATTTGTATGGTAGAAACTTGGTTCCCTCGAACTCATACCATCCACCATTACCTTAAGATATTATGATAGATGACCATCTTCTCCCGAAGGGCTCTTCCAAAATGTCCCCATCAAACTCGAGGGAAAAACCATTCTCATTGACATTGAGGTTATCGATGCCCCACTCAATTACAACATCTTGTTCGATCATATCTATATGTATGCTATGAAGACAATTGCCTCTTCCGTATTTTGAACCATGATGTTCCCCCATAACAGGAAGATCATTACCATCGATCAGGTTTCACATTAGGAGCCTAACCCTTCTGCCAACATCGATAACATCCTCCCTTTTGTCCACACTAATCTCCATACTTACCCACTCATCGAGATGGCCCCCAGAATTTTCAAAGAACCATTCTTTCTAGGGACATACCATGGAGCACCACCACTCATTCATCCTTCCAATCAGGTATGTGTCGTCTCATCCAATGAAACTAAAATTGGAGATACCCTTCCTCCCAATGAGGCCTCTCTTATATCTGACATCCCACTAGTCGCCGAAATTCTTCCTCAGGAAGTACCTGCAAACCCTCCAGCTTCACCTGTTTCTGATTTCACCTTACCCCAAGGTCACATCCTAGTTTGGGAGACACTCCCCCAAGCCCTTACTCAAATCCCCTTCTTTAACCCTCCATCAGGCGTACAAGCTTTCCAAGTAGCCATAATAATTACCCTTCCCAATATGGTGATGGAAATCCCAGTATGGTATCTACATCCACTAACCATAGTCCCTCAACCATCCCTCCCTCCTCAAACTAAAGGAATCTCGATGCAGATTCCAATACCTACTCCCATTGCACCACCAGCACCCCCACTTGCTAGCACCACTACTACAGTTGGGGGCAGACGAAAGAAGAAGGATCCCACCACTCCTTTACCCCCACGTGCCCAACCTCCTTGCACACTATGCAAGAAAGAAAGACACCACACCAACAAATTCCCATCTCTACCAGAGCTACGCAATATAATTCAACTCAATCGAGCACAACCACCACTCGTCGCTTCATCAAGTACTACCATTGTCTCCCCTAATACTAGTAGCAGAACCAAATTCACATGTGCCATCTATTCAGAATATGTCCATTACACACACCATTGCCCAACATTACATCAATTATGACATACGCTAACAACAGTATGCCAGCACTTTCAACAAGAACCCACCCCATCTGCATTATCCTCAACAAATGTCACCAACATCCATTATGTCACAACCTCAGTTAACTAACGTATGATGTGCCCTTTTTCTCTCTATGAATCATTAGATCATTTCACATACCAATGTCCTATGATCAATGAATACAAGCAACGCCAAATGGCCTTGATTCAAAATCCTCCACCTCCCCTGCAGAATCGGTGATTAACCCTACTCCATCACTAGAGGTTCTTCATATCATTTCTCCTAAGCCTGAATCACTCCCTACTCCTCCATGGTTCTTGGATGATTTATACGAGGATTTACCCCCAATTCTCTAGTTCATTTTCCTACAGAAATTTTACACCAAACTACCATTTTTAACCCACAATATCTCGATATTTGGTTTATGTCAAGCAAACCATCACAATCCCCTTACATCAAACCCCCTACTTCTTTACCACCAAGAGACAATGACATAGTGACAGTCATCGATGTCATTCCACTAGATCCCCTATATTCTTGACAGTTCCACTGTGATAAAGACATCCTTAAAGAGTAAACTACCCCCAATAAAGACATCCTCGAAGAGTAAACTACCCCCGAGATGCGCTCCACCACAGAGCACTCTTTCTTTCACAGGAAGCCTTCACGCCTCCTAACCAACACCCCATATACGCAGTCGAAACCAAATATTTTCTCCCATCAAGGCATATAGATTGGTTAAATAACCCTATCCCTGCCCTCGACGCTTTTGAAGAAGGAAATATGGCCAATATTTCCCCAACCATCAAAATCGATATTTCCATCAAATCTGGAGTCATAGAGGAAATAACCATTGGCGCCGCATGATCTCCTGAAGAAATCACCACCTACAAATCTCTCTTCCAGGAATACCGGGACATTTTTTCTTGGTCATACACAAAGATGCATGGCCTTGATCCCTCTATTATCGAACATCACATAGACACTTGGCCTGATATCACACATGTCCACCAAAAACATCGTCTACTACACTCATCCAAAGAAGCGGCCATCAAAGCTAAGATTAACAAATTTCGCGATGTTGGGTTCATCTACCCCATTGCCTATATGTCCTGGGTCTCCAACCCTGTCCCTGTTAACAAAAAATAAGGCACCATCTGTGTCTGTATGGAATTTCGCGATATCAACCACGCCTATACCAAAGATAAATTTCCAACACCCTTCATCGACCAAATTATTGATGATTGCATCGGTCACGAGGCTTTGTCCTTCATGGACGGTTTCTCTGGCTACAACCAAATCCAAATTCACCCAGTCAATCAGTAAAAAACCGCATTCACTACCCCCTGGGGAACTTTTGCGTATCATGTCATGGATTTTGACCTAAAGAATGTCGGCACCACTTTCTAATGGGCCATGACATACATCTTTCATGATTTGGCTCATATCATCCTTACATACTTGGACGAACTCATAGCTTGATCCAAGAAATGCACTCAACATCTCGATGATTTATGAATCATCTTCCAAAGGTGTCGTCAGTACAACATCCTCTTGAACCCCCTCAAGTGCATGTTCTATGTTACTGTTGGGCACCTCCTTAGGTTCATCGTTTCCCAATGTGGCATTACCGTAGACCCCCTCAATTTCCACACCATCACAGAAATTCTACCCCCTCAGAATTTACACCAACTGCAAAGCCTACAAGGAAAAGCTAACTTTTTACGGTGCTTTATCCCATATTACGCTACTCATGAACACATATTCCTTCGCTTACTTTTCCACGACATCCCATTCCACTGGGATGAACATGCCCAAACCTCTTTTGATGATCTTAAAGAGGCCCTCTCCAATGCCTCGTTGATTATTCCACCTGACTATAACCACAACTATATCCTCTACATATCGGCCTCAGTCGTCTCATTAGCAGGAGTTCTCGTCCAAATATGGGATGATGATCGTGAGCATATAATTTACTACATTAGTAAAAACCTTTCAGGCACACCCTTGAAATACAATCACAAAGAGAAACTAGCTCTTGCAGTCCATAAACTCTGCCATTACATTCTTCTTCGAACTACCAAAGTCATAGCAGATTCCAACCCCCTGTATGGCCCTCCGTAAAATCCCTGCCCAAAAATAGAAACCCTAATTATATGTAGGAGGATATGACAACTAACCTGAAGCTCACTGGTCTTGAATTAGCTTCCTCGATCTCCAGGAATCTCCAAAACTCCTCTAAAATCACTCGTCCACTCAATAAGACAGTAGGTACAAATGAGGTGGCATTGTGGGCCCTACAACTATATATACTCCATTTTTCCAAATTTCCAGACTCAATTCTGGGAGCTCTGGGCATCTATTTTCTGATCCGTCTTCAGCCACAAGATTAGGACCCCGTCACCTACACCATTCCATTTCCCAGGCAACTTTCCATCCTTAGCCCCTAGGGGCCATTTTTCTCATATTACGCTCAAGTACGCATGCTTACATTATTGAATAAATTCTATATGATCTTTCTCTTCAGATATTGTTCACGTCGAGTATTCATTTTTCATGTGTGAAGGTACTTGATCATCATATCTCAGAAGTCTCCCTTCAGGTATATTATCTACACTAGCATGTAGTCATTCCCTCTGAATATCAAAATGCATCTCCCAGTCACACCCTCCGATATTTTCCTCTAGGATCCCTATATCTGACTCTGCAGTACTATCACCTCCATTGCATTTCTGTATTGTCACCCGATAGCACTCTCACCCACATGAGTTGTCCCATCCATAGTCCTCCTGGGAACTTTGACATTCATGTTGTTTTTACCCTTTAGGAATGGGAGTCCCGATAGTCTTACATCGTGTCGAGAATCAACCACATACTCCTTCTCCTCATTTTTCTAACTTTCCCAATGGACTCCTAGGATACTTCATCATGGTTCTATTTTAAATTCACCCCCGCAATATCATTAACCATCAATTTCATCCACCGCTAGTTTTCCCATCTATAGATTGTCCTCCACACATTTCCCTAAATATAGAAACTTGCCTATGGGGCTCTCACACTCCACTTATTTTCCAAGCAACTCGCGCTATCATCAGGCCAAGCCATATTACACTAGGACACCCATTTCTCTATCTGCACAATTATCCCAACTTATTTTTTATTCTTTTGGTAATTGTACAAACCCTTTTCTGCATTTTCATAGCTTTCTATTGTCGCCTTTAGCGACCTTCCTTTTTCCGGCAAAGCAACCCTTGTCTCCCTTGGTTGGGGAATTTTTCACTTCTTAACATCAATGACATTATCCATAAACCTCGAGTATCCTACAACCCATACACCTTTTGATCTCTGTTTTTATCCATTTTGTCACGCCTCTGGCACAATTTACCCTCATCTAGTTGTCCCCCTGACACTAGATTCAGTTTCACAGTTCCTGCCACTTTACATCTCTCCCCAACCAAAAGAAGTATTGAGTCTCACTACTCCTAGACTTCATCCATGTTACTCATCAGTTCCTAATTTTTTCCATGTAGATTTCATGAAGCCCTCCACTTCGCAAAGTCACGTCTCCCTTTCTGTCGACATCAACAAAGTTTCCAACAGGGTGACAGTATATTGACTCTCATTACCTTTACAATGAGGAGTCTCGGATGGCACAGAGAGAACCACCATTTCTCTCTGATGGCGTTGACACCCACCCCATTCGACGTCAACACTTTCTCATGTTGCGGTGGGTCTTAATTTGTGACTAGTGTAGTTGTTTTTATATTTGTCGGAGACCTATGAACATTGTTAGGCCATCAATGCTTGCGAATCCTCGACACTTCCTCTAAGTGTCATCACCTCTTTTCAGAGTTTATTCACCATCAGAATTGTCCTCTGTTGTTACCAACACGCCCTTGAGGGCGCTACAATCATCTACACCAACACACAGCTTCAGTTACTGTATTACACATTTTTTGAGTTATATAACACGAGCATGGGGCATGCTTGCCTTGTTTGTACACAATTTATTTTTTACACCTTGCAAAAGGTTGGGTCCTACAGGTTCTCTCTCCAATGGGTCTCTCTTGATACTCTCATTATCACTCTTTCTTACAATGGTACTCTCAGTAGAAGAAACATTGATGAATTTTGGCTATACGTATGCTCCTAACCTCATCCATCAGGGGGCATATGTTATCACTGAAATTTCATTCGCTAATGGTTACAAGAATCCAACATCTTCAAACAGCTATTAGTTCACCCATGGACCCAAAATTACCAAAAATGCATTTCCAAAAGGTCCAAAACTATACAACCAGTTATAAAATTAGCATGCGCTAAGGATATATAGGAGGCGTGTGCACGTGCACCAGTAAAAAATGCCAGAAAAGTGTGCATGCTCCCGAGGCATGATTGTGGACACTAAAAGCCGTGCACACCTCAGAATGACGCATTTATGATATTGGTCAACCTCCAACACAATTCTGGTTCAGATTCCAAGTCGATTTGACATCCAAATCTCGGCTGAATCCCATTGGGTGGATGTTCAAAGACATAAGGGTGCCCTAAATGGCCCCTTCTTCACACTAAAGGCTAGTTGAATAATACCTCAAAGATATGCTATAAAAGATGCCATGGGTGCACTACATTTTCAAGGAATTCATTCGTATTGTTATGCTNAACTTCATGACAAAGTGGGGGACATACATGTACCATAGGATGCCCTTGGTTTAATTAATGGTGGTGATACATTTTAATGGGTAATGGACATCACCTTTAAAGGTCTAATCAGTCAAAGTGTGGTGACCTATCTTGATGATGTGATTATTTATTACAAGCAAACATTTGATCACCCAAAGCATCTGAAGTAGATATTTGAGTGATGTAGGAAGTATGGTATCTCTTTAAATCCGAAGAAAATAATTTTTGTTGTTTCAGAAGGTATTTTATTGGGAATTTCATTTCTAAGGATGGGATTTCGATAGATGTTGGCACAGAGGTAGACCCAGGGTTCAACGCTTTAGCAGTGCACCAACAAAACCCTAACTACCGGCTCTTTCGGCAACACCTGTGAAGAAGATGAAGTCTCACCTGAGGTAGAGGTAGGGGTGGTTGCAGGACTCGGATGTCTGCAACCTAGCTGGGACACAGATCTGTGATTACAACACCTTAACAGAGCACTTAGTGGTTGTCATTGATTATTACTTAGCCTTTGTCTACAGTGCATCTAAACCCTAATTAGAGTGTAACACAGTATTCAACAAGATTCAACACATTCAAGCACTAATAAAATCAACATAGATCAAATATAGCATCTTATTCACATCATTAGGCACTAAGCTATCATATTCATCTAAGCATACATCATTTCACTAAGCATTAATCATATGAACCATAAAACAACCATAATGCACAAAGCAACCACAACACAGGATATACATGGTTCATCCCCAGCCCAGGGCTACGTCCACCAACACTTCTTCTCTTTATTGTCTTATGTGAATCATCTACATGCATAGAGCCACAAGGTCCTACTCCACATAGGATAGGATATCTACAGGCACCTCACTAGATCCTCCTTCCCCGAGCTAGGTTATAGCACAAATCCTTTAATCAGTCTCTTACAGTCACTTGCACTTAGCACATTGCCTTCTCTTTCCCTTAGCACCATCTACTTACATCGCCTAGATTTATATTTATACATTATAAAATGGCCTATACATGGGTAAACCCTTGGGTCAACATCCCCATACCCGTTACATAAGACCAAAACCCAAAACACCTTAAAAGAAGCCGAGATCCCGTGATCTCCGCTTCAACTTGCGCTTTGCCTTCGACAGCTTGTCGAAGTCCCAAAATAGGTCAAACCTAACCAAGGATATCCAAAACTTGGTCAAGGGCCAACATTCCCCCAACACTCACCTATGACTCATCCTGAGTCACTCTGATCTGGGTAGCTCTGCCTCAAAATCTTTGAGCCTAGCTCAAGCTTCTTCAACCTATTGCTACACCTAGGCCTCCTACTCAATGAACTCTAGAAGAATTTCCTCGTTCACAGGTCCTTCCAAGCACTTCTCAACTGTAGTGACTACCTATTCAATCTCTTCTCCTCGTCCTTCAATCTCTTCGAACAATTGGCAAGATGCATCCTGGATTGGATGGAGCTTCTGAGTTACTTCCATGACTTTTCTTTGTATGGCATGGATGTGTTGTTGAACAGTGCGTTGTTCCTGGGATCGTTTCATTCTCTCAACTGCTGACAAGAGCTTTAGTTGTGTATGTACCATTTTTTCTTGCTTCTTTGCCTCCTGGAGTTGTGACTCCATTGTATTCAGTTCAGGGGCCTCATTAAGTCGCTCATATGTCTATGCACTTCTACTACTAAGATGTTGACATTCCAAAGCTAATGCTATGATCCTCTCAACTTCACTCTGGGTAGTGGATTCTCTTTGGTCTCGCACATCCTGCGAAGTACTTGGTATTGTTTTTATATCTAGATCTTTTATTCTCTATTTAAGATGTTAAATGGCTTCAGCAAGCCTCACCAATTGATTCTCTACTGGGTCTTCCTCCTTTTTCTCTAAGCCCATCATAGAGAAAAGTGATTTGTTGACTGCTTCTTTGAATCTAATCTACTCCATGAGAAATTGTTCTTTCTCCTTCTAGATCTGTGCTTTCTCCTCTTCGAACTTAATTTGGAGGGAAGCCTTCTCCTGCTACACAGCCCTGTGTTGCTCTATTACTTCCTCTTGTGCTTGCTTCAGGGCCATTGTGGCCCATTTTGTTTCTTCCTATGCACAATGAAAGCGAGCTTTGGTCACATTGGCTAGTCTGCAGATTTGGGTAGGCTCATCTCCCAACTCTGTTTCTTCTGATGGAGGGGGCGTAATGGACACTTCATGGCTGGAGTGAAGGGCCTTTTGTACCCCTCACAGTTCTTCTTCAATTTTTTCATACATGGTCTCTTGCTTACCTTCATTTATTTGCAAAAGATATTTTGAGGTGTCTGAAATAGTTGCGATGATGAATTCGAAGTCATCGAGCGTGAGCACAGTCTACAACTTGGTCTTACTAGATTTTGACTTCTTCCACGATGTGGGTTTCACAGGAGAAACCTTTCCTTTGTTAGATGGCTCTATGTCATCAGGGGGATTCTTTGGCGGTGTTACTTCACCTTGCTTCTGCTGATATTCTTTTCCATTGTTCTCTTCTTTATCTACTTCATCGTCACCTCCTCCTCCAGGTGATTCTGAAGTAGTTTCCT
Source organism: Picea sitchensis (assembly GCA_010110895.2). NCBI lineage: Eukaryota > Viridiplantae > Streptophyta > Pinopsida > Pinales > Pinaceae > Picea > Picea sitchensis. The sequence goes on from SNQJ01S0162749.1 coordinate 14,469, forward strand.
TCGATGCACTGCTCAGCTACTGGACCTCTTCTGTATTCTTCCTTCTTCTAGTTCTACGTGTATCATGCCCTTCATGAGTGACCACCGAGCTTCTGATTAGTTAGGGATTGGACAGTTCTGCGAGGTTAACAGGGATAAGGAGCTTTGCATGACACTCCTTAGTTATTTCTTCTAGGTCCTCCTCTGTGAGTTTGTAGTAACTTTGTAGTACTTATTTTTGTTCGTCTCCACGCGCAGTGATGTAAATAAAATGTTTGTCTGTGTGGAACTTCACAAATGGCCCGAACCTGTGCAAGGTGTTCGATGTTATATGAGGGAGAACCTCAATATCCCTCTTTAACTGTAGTTAGTAGGTGTGGAACACTAAATTTGACTTCCGTTGTTTTCCCATATCGCTCGAATACCAGAGCGAAGTGAACTTTGCGGATAAGGGTTCATATGGTTCTAGTTCAGGAAAGGTCACACCTTCCAGCATCACCCAATATATGAACGCGATGAGTATTATCAACCAAATAAAATGGAACTCATGGCCATGATCCTGAGCTTTGCGATAGTCTTGGTCTAACTAGTTCACTAAGTACTTTTCTCAGTTCATCTGTAGCCTCTCCACGCATTTCCCCACAAGGTCAACAACAAACCCTATGACCTGCGTGGGTCTATTCTTTCAGACTAGCTTACTAGAAATCAACTGGCAAGCAAGGCACACTGTGCCATTTTGGATGGAGGCTACCTTGTAGCCTCACTTCCCCTTATCCACATCGTCGTATGTATCTTTAATATTTTTCACCAAGGTGCGGTCTGCAGCCTTCCCTGGGTAAAAGTCATGTGGGTCTGGTCCCTGCATGCTCAATCTGGTGATTCGATGGATCAGCGTTGGGTCAACGATTGTGCGTCTGTCTAGCCACATGTATCCACCATGGAAGATTGATAGCAAGAGATTAACACATGCGTTAACCTCCTTGTGCCTTCCAAAAATGGGGTATTTTCATCACATTTAGAATAGTGGACTGCGCGAGATCCATAGTCCATGGTTGGGGGACTATCCTCTACTTCGTCCCCTTCATCCTAGTCAAATAACTATGAGGGGTGAGCATGATGAATTTCTTATGATCCCCTCAGTTAAAGTCACTGATATTTAGTGTCATGATCTTATCTAACTGAGGCTTTCCTATGAGTATCCCATTAGGGAGGTATGCAGTGACCAAGGTGTAGTCGAAGTCCATGGGAATACTGTCACGATTCACTACGCTGGCCAAAGGCAGGATGTAGTTAGCTAGGATGGATGGGATTAACTTCTCATTCTCCAAGTCATCTCGATGCTTGGTTCTTTTCTCGGCCGCAGCTCGGGATGGTCTAGATCCACGAGCAGACGATGAGGAGGCTTGCACTCCTCTTGTCAATGAAGCCTTAATTCTGACAAACATCACCTTCTTAGCCATAATTTCGATTAGAAATTCTTCGACATACTTTTCTGCAACATTGAGTTCGTCCGACATGCACGCTCAAGATCAGATAACTCAGGTCGATTAACAAATGCTCAATGCAATAGAACAAGTAGCAAAGTCTTAGTAAGCACAACACAATAACAATGACTTCTCTTGTTGTCTCGGATACAATTCTCCAAAGTGTTCTCGGTGCAACAGTCGACGGAATAAGTAGACAACGATGTAACAGATCCCTCCAATGGACAAGAGGCCTTCATCAATGTAGTTATGTCCGTTATGGAATGGTCCCAACGGTCCGATGGAGATATTTCTAATCATAAATGTTGTTCTAACCGTTCGGGAACTTCAATCTAATGGTTATAATGCCTCCAATGGTCATATCGCTCCACCATGGCGAAGTGCTAATCTGAGTTGCTCTAATATTCTAGCGAAGTTCAAATTATGGAGACATTCCTTCTACGAAGTCTTCTCTAGAACTCCCTGTAATTTCTCCAACTTTCATTTCTTCTTACTGAGCTTTCTATCCTTCTTCCCTGTGATCTACATTACTGGGTTCTTTTTCCCATTCTAATTCTTATCTTCTCTTGGCATAATAACTTCACGTTGTTGAGGATTGTTCGTAGGGTTCAAGGGAAATACTTCTTCTCTATCTGGGGTAGGTTCTCTACTCTCTTGTATGGACAAGTTTTTCAAGTCTGGTTGTGTTATTTCAACTTCGACATCCAAGTCTTTGGTTCTGAACAACTTTGATATGTTCTCCTGTTCTTCTATCAAGTGTGTTATTCTCCTAGTCATGAAATATTTTAATTCTTTCTTTTTCTGTTCTAGGGTTTCTTCTTCTTTTCTCTGGGTTTGATCTTTCTCAATCTAGAGTTTTCCTAGCAATAAAGAAAATGGGGCATTGTTATCAACAAATTTAATAACCTCAAATTCTTCCTCTGTTGAAGTTCCATTAGCACTCATAGATATCTGGGTAAGTCTTCCACATAGGGTTATTATCTTTCCTTTAAATAACCTTATTCCTCCCAATGAAGGAACCATAGCAGGCCTTCCCAAGGTTTCCCAAGTTCTTTCTATCATGACATTCACCTTTGTTTCCTCATCCATAACATAGTCTATGTTGAATTCTCCTATTCTTTCTTCTATGCATTCTTTCTCTTGGAATACCTTTGATAATTTGATGTCTTTGTGATTGTTCGGGGTTTCTTTTATTTCTAAAAATAAAGTCTCTGAATCTTTATGGGGTTCTGCCATAGTCTTAATTTCTGAGTCTTTCTCATGTTTTTCTTGTTCCATATTCATTCTTTCAAGTTTGGCAATCATCCTAGGGCAATCCAGAACTTCATGGTTCATAGCTTTACAACGAAGACAACTAGGTCTTCTATCAGGGAAATCCTTAGCAAGATGGCCTAGCCTTCTGCAGCTGTAACAAAGGATTAATCATATCTTCCTCCTAAATTATCCCCATCCTTTCTTGTACTGCACACTAGGATCATGGTAGCTAACCTATAGAAAATTCTTCCTAGGATCCTGCATCCATTTGTTAGTTCAAACATTCTTTCTATGCATAAGAATAACA
>SNQJ01S0162751.1:29327-41706 GCA_010110895.2 Picea sitchensis
TTACATTTTATTATCAAAAAGTGTTATCTGTCGAGTGGGATACTGGTCCAAGTGGATACTGGTGGCCACCCACATGTTCCACTAATTCAGAATGGTTCCACATCTTGGCAGTTTTTCTACAGTTTTTTGGGTCCCAAACTTCCGGGGTCGTTTTGAGTCCCTAAACGACATTTTTTTGGCGCAATAGCACATCACTTGTGGCCAAAGGAAAATGTTGGGCCATTCATAATGTGTACTTCTCGGATAGACCTTTCTGACGGGATACCGAGTGCCCCAAACGAAGATTGATGCAAACGTTCTTCCCCCGAGAAGTTGATGTATCAACTAACCACACTGGGGCCCACAAACCTTTTGGAATTTCATCTTTTGGGGTTAGGGTTTTGGATGTTTAGGGATTTCCCATTGATGATTTATGTTAAAAGGCCTTTTTGGCCTCTTTGTAATCAACTTCTTGCGAATGAGTGTAGCCAATACATCTCTCTCTTTAGGTATAATTTACCACCATTCCAACTAGTTTGTGTTCTTTGCAATTTATAGTATTTTGTGTACGAGTCATTAATAGAATCTCAATTTAACCGTATTACTATGTTTCTTGCAATATCTCTGTGTGTTTCCTTGTTATATCTTTTCCTTCATTTCATTCTCAATATAATCCAGGTCAGTGGTATTGGAGCAATTTGCTCCTGGTCATTTCTTAGTGCATGACCCCAATGAGGTCAAGGTATAGAGAGTTGGGTCTTGAGCTAGTTTCTCTTGAGGACAAATTCTCTCGCCAACTCAAGTGACCTCCCATGGAGGAATAAAGGAGATATGATAGAGAAGGAGATCCTATCAAACTTTTTCTCGAGGAATCCCTCACATGAAAAAGGAACAATATGATGGACAATTTCGCCCAGCTCCTTCAACAACTGCCAACAACAATAGAGGCACCTTCAACTAGAAGTCACTTCAGAGGTGTGACACCCTTCAAGGTACACATTAACTTTAATATTTCTTTATTTGAAGGCCATATAGATGCCGACATTTTGGAAAAATGGTTAAGTTTTCTAAAGGGTTATTTCTCTGTCCAAAATTTTTCCAACAATAAAAAAATCACCTTCGCACTCCTTAAATCCCTTCCCCATGTCAGATATTGGTGGGAAACTTACTGTGAGCAACATGTTGGAGATGATTCTGTAATTTTTAGGTTAGGACCCACTTGGATATATTTTGTTGATGTCCTTAAGGACCAATACTACCCTATTGGAAACTACGATGACCAGTACATGAGATAGACAACTCTGCATCAGGAGAGAGACCATATAGTGCAAGAGTACACCAAAATCTTCCATACCTTGCACACAAATATGGGTATTAAAGACTCTGAGTGAAACTTGGTTTTGAAGTACTACAATGGCCTACATAGGTACATCCAAACATATATGGAGTTCCTCGACATATGTTCATTGGGATCCACTTACTGATATGCTACCAAGATCGAGCAAAAGTTCAAGAAAAAAATAAGCGGGATTTCAGTTCTACAAATCCATCATAATAGAAGCATAGTAAAGGTGGTTGAACCCCCCCCAAAAAGGAAAAATCAAGGATGACCAACCCTAGGAAAACCATCCCAAGCCACGAGCAAAGAAGGGAATAGGAAGTCAAAGTTGGACATTGGAAAGTGGTGCAATTTCCATAAAATCCCTTGGCACAACACTGATGAATGTTGCTCCAAAAAATCATTGTTGGATGAGATGAAGGCCTCAGATTCAGATGTTGGATTAGACTCTGATTCAGAACTGTAGAAGGGAAAATGGATCATTGATGCAGAACTCGATGTCACCATCGCTACCACAAAGGTCCAACCATAGGAACTGGAGGAACCTAAAGAAGGGGAGCGCCTCTTCCACTCATAGATGTCGAAGAAGGGGACCCCACTCAATTTCATTATTTATAGAAGTATCTAAAATAACCTAATCTATGTAGAGGTCATCAAGAGGTTGAAGCTAACAATGACGCCACACCCTCAACCATACACCATCGGTTGGCTTAGCCAGGGACGAGACATTTGTGTCAGCCAAAAATGTTTCCTTCTCTACGACATCGATCCCTTCAAAGATGAGGTAATGTGTGGTTTTTCCCCACTTGAAGTTTGTAATGTTCTTTTAGGACAACCATATATGTGGAAGCGTCATGTTGTTTATGAATCTAGGCCCCTTAGTGTCATTATTATTACTTTGGGAGGTCGACTCTACAAGGTACCAAAGGCAATCCCAACTATTGCAATCTCTTTGATCATCATGAAGCAATGTAGAAAGGTGGTCTCTCAAACCAGGATATTTTCCTCTTTATGGTCTGGTCAAAATGTGAATGGAAGATCAATGCAACCACCAAAACCTCTACACGATGTCTCTCTACACAGTAGANCCACACCCTCAACCATACACCATCGGTTGGCTTAGCCAGGGACGAGACATTTGTGTCAGCCAAAAATGTTTCCTTCTCTACGACATCGATCCCTTCAAAGATGAGGTAATGTGTGGTTTTTCCCCACTTGAAGTTTGTAATGTTCTTTTAGGACAACCATATATGTGGAAGCGTCATGTTGTTTATGAATCTAGGCCCCTTAGTGTCATTATTATTACTTTGGGAGGTCGACTCTACAAGGTACCAAAGGCAATCCCAACTATTGCAATCTCTTTGATCATCATGAAGCAATGTAGAAAGGTGGTCTCTCAAACCAGGATATTTTCCTCTTTATGGTCTGGTCAAAATGTGAATGGAAGATCAATGCAACCACCAAAACCTCTACACGATGTCTCTCTACACAGTAGAAGCAAGTGGACAAGATAGTAGAAGAACACAAAGACATATTTGTGTCACCTACTGGGGTGCCTTTACACTGTCATGTAAAGTACTCAATTGATTTGACACCTGGTGCTCCTCTACCTATTGTATATAGGTTCTCTATTATGGAGAATGAAGAAATCAAATGCTAGATCTAAGAGCTAATTCTAAAGGGCCATATTAGACCAAGATCCTCACCTTGAATGAGCCCAATTGTTCTAGTATAGAAGAAGGATGGGACACAACGACTTTGTATTGATTACAAATACCTAAACAATATCACAATCAAGAACTGGTACCCAATCCCCTTGATTGATGATCTTCTAGATCAACTCAAGGGTGCAGAATTTTTCAATAAGATTGATATGAAGTCAGGCTACCACCAGGTGTCGATTGAGAAAACTGATGTATGGAAGAAAACCTTCAAGTCTAAATAATGCCTCTTTGATTGGTTGGTCACGCCTTTCGACTTGACTAATGCCCCATCCACATTCATGTGAATGATGGATGATATATTGCGCACATTCACAATTTCCTTTGTGGTTGTATATCTGGATGACAACCTCATATTTAGAAAAACATGGGAGGAACATTTGAAGCACATTCAATAGGTCTTGGGCACCCCGCGACAACACAATTTACACGCCAATTTGGATAAGTGTTCCTTTGGCATGCAAATAATTCAATATTTGGGATACATCGTGGATGAGTAGGGTGTGCATGTGGATCCAACCAAGATCCAAGTCATTCGTGTTTGGCTGACCCTGAAGACACTAACCGAGCCCGACAACTTCTTGATCCTCACCAACTTCTACCGTAGGCTTGTGTTGGGGTTCTCTCGTATCGCTTGGGCCCTAAATCAGGTAACCAAGGGTGGATCCAAGGCCAAGTTTGTTTGGGATACATCACAATAGAAAGAATTCGAGGATTTGAAATACCACCTATGCTCAACACTAATCTTTATTCTTCCAGACCTGCAACAAGCATTTTAGATTGAGACAAATGCTTCAGATTATGCTATTGATGCAGTCCTCACTCATCATCAAAATATGGTGGCCTATCATAATGAAACCCTATCTGATGTTGTTCGCATATACCCCATCTACGAAAAAGAGATTTAATCCATTATGCAAGCATGTCAAAAATGAAAGCATTAAATTTTGGGAAAGGAAATGATCATCCACGTTGATCACAGGCCTTTGCAATGCATGCATACACAAGGAAAGTTACATAATGACTGCCATCAGAAGTGGTCCACTTACTTGCAATAATTCCACTTGAACATGAAGTACAAGAAGGAAATCACCAACTATATTGCAAACTACCTCAGTTGACCCCTGGTTGTGGCGCTAAACAAAGTTCTTAACTCCTATGGGAATGAGACTTTTTGGGTGGCCACAATTATACAACAATGACTATGACTTTGCAACTACACATTAGACATTGAGCGTGGGAAAACCGGTTCCATACTTTCATCTCGAGGATGGAATGTTATGCCATTTGAGCCATATTTGTGTTCCTTCAATCGATCATGCAAATCTTATTTGGGAGGCTCATTACTTTCGGGTGGCATGACACTTTGGCATGGAAACAATAGTGGCATAAATGCAAAATCATTTTTATTGGCTGAAGCTTTGACAGGATGTCATCAAGTATATTAGATCTTGCACTGACTACAACATTTTCAAACCCACCATTAAGAAACATGGCCTATACACCCCTCTACCTACTCCTGACAGGCCTTGCGATTCCATCTCCATGGATTACATGTCCGATCTACCTTCAACCAAGAATGGTAATGACTGTGTCTTTGTGGTTATTGATCGATTCTCTAAGATGGCATTTTTGACTCCCTGCAAGAAGAGTATCACAATTGAGGCCACTTATAAGATGTTATTTGAGGTTCATTTTGGGCTCCCACAGACCATCATTATGATCATGACAATAGGTTCCTGAGTACTTTTTGCTCCATCTTATGGTCAATGTTGGACACCAAGTTGACCAAATTGACTACTTTCCACCCACAAACTGATGGAAAAACAAAGGTAGTCAACATGATGATTGTTCATATCTTAAGTATGTACAATCCCTAACATACACACACATGGGATGGGAGCCTTCCTTATGTCCAACATATCTACAAAAGAGCCCTCCACAACTCTACTGGACACGGCCCTTTATAGGTGTGTTTGGGGTTAGAACCATTGGCCCCCATTGATGTAGCTCTACCCATTGTAGTTGCATAGGAGGAGTCCTCCCATGCTCAGACTGAGGCTAATCGAGAAGCCACATTTCTTGAACAAATCGATCACATCCAACAACAAGTTCATGATATTTTGTAGAAAGATAACACCAAGTACAAGCAATGCCACGATCAACATCGGGTACCACACAAGTTTCAAGTGGGATATAAGGTATGGTCGCATTTGCAGAAAGAGTGCCTCAAAGGACCCCAATGGAAGCTATTCCCACTATGATATGGGCCTTACACCATCACCAAGGTTGTGGGTGAGGATTCTTTTGAATTAAGTATTTCCCCTTTCCTTGGCTATCTAATATTTAATGTGGCACTGCTTCAACCATATTTTCCACCTCTCTTGGACACTTATGACATTATCGAGCACTTGGCCCCTATATAATTCAATCATGATTGCATTGAACAAGAGGAAATTGATCAAAACATGGACACCCATATGAGGGGAACCCGCTAGTAGAACATCCAACTCTATCGGGTCATCAAAGTAGGGAATCTTCTTAACCAGGGAAAGTGGCTCACAAGGAGTCAGATTCACCATAAGTTTCCTTATCTGATGGAGGAACTTGACACAATGTGGACCGTTGCTTCCTAAGGGGGGAGGACTATTCTAGGTGGATACTAGTGGCCACTTGTCAATTTTCACATGCAACTCTATGTGACTAATTTTCAAATTTTCAAATTGCTTCCTAGTGAACAAACATTAAAATTCTAGCTATTATCACTGAACAATTTTACACTGAAAATAATTGACTGAAATTATATGCAACGAAAACAACAAGATTAGAGATGAATCATCAAAGCACATGAGACACAAATTTCAATTTTGTAACCTTGTTAACTTCATAAATTTTGAGGGAAAAACCATCCCTCTCAACCAATACAATATCACCAAATCTGAGGACAACCTTGTTCTCCAATAACCATACAAATAAGAAAAACCAAACCTCAACAAATATCCTGAAAATTTATTCTTCCCACAAATCTACTACAAAACACCTGTACGACCTACTGATGTCACCTGTACTACTTTTGATGTCAACTTTTACGGATCTGCTCCTGCCCAGAAAACCTGTATAGATGTACATTTCTGTTTGTTCAACAACCCATGTACATACATGATTGTTCCCACTGCAACCTGCGTACATACGCGATTGTTCCCACTGCAACCCGTGTACATGTACGGAAAACTCGACTTCCTTTTCATGTGCATCTTTTCTCACTTTCCACATTTTATCCAAAGACCCTAGAGAAGATCTCCTAGATGTAGAAGTCTCCTTACCACTATTTCCATACTTCCTAGCAAAAGTGTTTACTCACTTATGATGGCTCCATGATGCCACACAATGATGAAATATCACAATGAATTCTCTCGTTTATATACAAGTCTAATGAGTGATTTTAGGAGCCCTTTCTGAACTCAACAATTAATTAGAATATTTTGTTCCTCTTTGTAGGTGTGACACCTCATCACAAGCCCACAAATCCCATCAAATTTCCCTTGAGGCCGTGACCTCATTCCGAGGCCGATTTCAATGAAACAAAAGGCTAATATGGTACCAATGAATATTCACGCATGCTTGATACCTTGGATTCTTGTGGGAATACCTCCCAAAGATAAAAAAAAAATCAACACTCCCTCTTAGTGAGGGAGCTATTCTCCACCACTCCTAGCTAGCTTGTTTTTGACGTAGACAAACTTCCCCTTCACTAGGGGTTTGGTGAGAATATCTGAAATCTGCTCGTCCGTGGAAATGTGATGGAGCTTTACTACTCCCTTCTATACTTTGTCTTTGATGAAGTGATACCCGATCTCAATGTGTTTTGACTTGTCTTGAAACATTGGATTCTTTGAGAGCTTGATGCAAATCTTGTTGTCATATTGAATCACGATGTTTCCAACTCTTGTCCAAATAATCCTGCAAGAAGCTTGTGAAGACAAATAGATTCACAACTTGCCAAACTAGCTGCCATATACTCTGCTTCTTATGAGCTAAGTGCCACAGAATTTTGTTTCCCGATGTACCAAGAAACACCTGTTGATCTCAGGATGAAACAACCACTAGAAGTGATCTTCCTATCAACTTCACTACTTGCAAAAACCAAGTATGAATATCCATGTAGCCTCACTCCATAATTTACGACATATCTCAGACCAAATCCAACCATACCTCGAAGGTACCTAAGCACATGTTTTGTTGCAACCCAATGCTCTTTCCTCGGCTCTACCATGAACTGACTCAAGGTGTTGACAACAAAAACAATATCTGGTCTGGTGTTAACCAGATACATTAATGCCCCAATAAAATTCATGTGCATCATGGGATCCACCAATTCTGAATTTGAAGCCCCCACTATATTCAGATTGGTGGTCATAGGTGTGGTCATGGACTTACAATGCATCATCCCAAATATTTTCACTATCTCAACTGCATACTTCCCCTGTCTAAGGAAGATTTCTCTTGGTTTTTGTCACACCTCTAATCCCAAGAAGTAATGCATCAATCCTATATCCTTCATCTTGAACTCTAAGGCCAATTCCCTTTTGCACCTGGTAATGAGTTTCTTAGCCCATGTGGGAAATAAATCATCAACATATAACATCAATATGAGAGGATCCCTACCAACATGTAGAAGATATAGGTTGGGTTTGTATCACTCTTGGTGAATCCCAAGCTCTGCAAATACCCATCAATCCTTGAGTACCATGCCCTAGATTCCTTCTTGAGTCCATACAATGCCTTTTTCAACCTACACACATGAGTTTTCCTCCCATGTACCTCAAATCCTTGAGGTTTCTCTATGTATACCTCCTCCTCAATCACACCGTTGATAAACATTGTCTTAACATCCATCTAATGGATCTTCCACTTCATAACTGAATAAAGAGAAAAAACCATCCTGACAGAAGTATACCTGGCCACTGGAGAAAAGGTATCCTCATATTCTACTCTCTCTTTCTAGGAGAACCATCTTGCTACGAACCTTGCCTTATACTTCTCAATAATTCCATTTGTAGTATGATTGATATTGTAGATCCACTTGGAAGTCACTACCGGCTTCCCTTTCAGTGAACTATATCCCATACATCATTATTCATGATGGATTGGTACTCATCCATCATGGCATCCTTCCAAACCTATTGGCATGTTGCTTCTTCAAAACTAGAAGGCTCAGAATCAATGATATTGCTCATAAGAGACACATATGAGTCGAATGTATCTAGAGCTCTTCTTTCTCTATGGGTGTATCTGGGGGATGTATGTCCCTCAATGACCTTCAATGTCTCTCGAAGCCATCTAGGTATCATTTTTAGAGGATCCACTGGATCCACAAACTCCTCTGACTCCTACTCATGATTTGAGGTCCACTCTTGTGTATTGAAAAGGACTATACATTCCTTAAACTTTATAGCCTCCTGCTCCTCACCATNGGGGGGGGTGAATCAATTGTTACTGTGCTTAAACAATTTTATGCTTGTAAAAATATTGTTACTCTTCTCCAACTGATAATCAAGATTATGCAAGACATAAACAACAGAAATAGAAAACATCAATCACACACATGATAAAAACAGAGACATATATTCATGAGGAAACTCATAAAGGGAGAAAACCTCTTCTTCTTAGAATGATAGGTAGTCTCTTATGTTTCTGTACATCATATATATTTTAGCACCAACTCAAAATGAGACTACAAGCTCTTCTTTAACAAGCTATAATTTGTGGAGAGCACCAACCCTCAAGTTTCTCTAGCACCCACTTGAAAGAAGCATATTTAATCCTTATGATCTCCAACACCAACTAGATGGAAGAACCTACTTCCACTTATATAATCACCAACTTGCACACAAAAAACTCATAGTTTTCCCTAGCACCACCCTACCACCCTGTTTTCTAGCCACAACTAGATGGAAGCTAGAACTCCTAATATTCAAACATGAACTTGAATAACAGAGGACCACAGTCCTTCCTAGCACCACCCTACCACCCTGATTATAAAACTTTGCTTGAATAATATCTTACAACAGTATAGATATGTCAAATGCTTACCATTTCTTCTCTTTTATGCAATTATGCTCTGGTTTTGTTTTGCAATTCTTCTATGCTTTTGTCTGTTCATACTCGACTACAATTGTTGTCATTTACCATATGATATTTCTCTATTCTTCTCATGCTCTTAGGTTCTCATACATTCTTCTCTTTTCACCATTTATTCTCTGTCTCGCTTTTGTTCTTCGTCTCTGAATTTCTTCTCACTCTGTTCATACTATAATTTTCATTTCATACGATTCAACTCATTTTGCAGAGAAAACAACCACATCAAATCTATCATGACATTTTTCTTTTATAATTTCCCTCATGATCCGTTACACTATGAATATCCAACCCCCAAGAACAATTATTCAGTTCGTATAACTGAATCATAACTGATCAAGAAATCACGAAGTGAAACAACAACCCTTCAATCATATTGTCTATCTAATCTGTGTCGTTGGATTATACACGCATAGGTTTGTATCGGGCGCAAAAATCCTCTCCATGTGACCATTGTATGTGACCACAAGCCAAACAAAAAGGCGCTTCAGCTATTTTGCTGTGATTCACCCCGACTCTCCCAACTCTCGATCTCTAAAGTAGAGCCTAGCGATGCTATATCCTTCCCTTAATCTCTGCTGATGTGACCTCTTGCTATGAATTGGGGCCAAGTACTTTGGCACTTCGCGTTTCACGAACTCTCGAGTTATCTCTCCTCCTTTCTCCAAAGTCCGAACTCCCGAACTCCATGTCAAAGAAATTGTCCACAATCTTCTATGATCCAACGGTTCATATATCCTCTTCGCACTTCGGGACTTCGCGTTTCACGATGTCGGAAGTTAGATCACTTTCTTTCTTCTGTTTCCCGATTTTCGAACTCCGCTCTTGTCTGATCAACGACCCACAACATTCCTCTGAACGACGGTCCAAATATCTCTTTTGGGAATCGACGACCCATGACATTCCTTCCTACCCTCGTCCATTCGCAGTTGACATCAATGACAACACTGATAACACACCAAACAACTTGCCAACGATCTCCGCCAACAATCTCCCCCTTTGACATTGATGGAAACTTTCTGCATTCTGGCAATTCTACAACAACAATTCTGCAACAGTATCTTTCCTTATCCCCCTTTGACATCGATGACAAAGGAAACACACTCCCCCTGTCATATATGAATGGAAAAACCATAACTATATTCACCAAAAATACAACAAATATTCAATAAGTACTCCCCCTGACAAGGTGAACAAATTAGATGAAAGAAGACATGACCCCCAATTTCTAATGAAGATATTCAAATGGTGTATTTGCTAATGGTTTAGTAAATATATTAGCTATCTGTTTTGTGGAAGAAATATAATTCAACTGAACAACTTTGTTTGTAACCTGCTCTTTGAGAAAATGATATTTGATTGGTATATGCTTAGTCTTGGAATGAAGCATAGGATTCTTGGAGACACTAATGGCACTGGTGTTATCACAATGAAGTGGAATGGGATCAGTGTAAGTTACCTTCAAATCTGCAAGAGTTTGTATCATCCATAATATCTGAGTGCAACAAGTAGCAACAACAATGTACTCTGCCTCTGTAGTTGACAAAGAAATAGATCCCTGCTTCTTACTAAGCCATGCTACTAATGAATCACCTAAGAATAATGCACCTCCATTGGTGCTCTTTCTCTCATCCAAACAATTTTCCCAATCAACATATGAATATGCAGTTAACGAAAATTCTTATTCTGAGGATACCAAAGACCATAAGTCATTGTACCCTTCAAATATTTGAATATCCTCTTGACATCTGCTAAATGACTTTGTTTAGGAGAAGACTGATAACGAACTACCATTCCAACAACTTGCATTATATCAGGACGATATGTTGTGATGCACAAAAGACTACCTATCATTGATAGATATGTTCTTTGATCAACATCAGGTGAAATATCATCTTTACTGAGCTTGCAGCCAACTACCATAGGTGTACTAACATGAGAGGGATCTTCCATCTGAAACTTCTTCAACATCTCTTTCAAATACTTTTCTTGAGAGATAAATAACCTTTTAGAACTCTGATTGATTTGAAAACCAAGAAAATATGACAGTTCTCCTATCATGGACATCTCAAACTCAGTTTGCATAGAATTAGAAAACCACTGAACAAAAGGGTTATTAGTACATCCAAAAATAATGTCATCTACATAAACCAAAACAACTAATAAATCATCACCTTCAAACTTAATGTATAGATTACTGTCAACAATACCTTTCTTGAACCCTTTGTCCTGTAGAAATTTGTCCAGTCTATAATACCAGGCTCGTGGTGCCTATTTCAGTCCATATAATTCCTTTTTCAACTTATAGACATAGTCAGGATTATATGTCAGTGGAAATCCTTCAGGTTGCTCCATATATACTTCTTCTTCTAGATCTCCATTAAGAAATTATGACTTAACATCCATCTAATATACTTTAAAGTTCTTATGACATGCATAGGCAAGAAACATTCTGATGGCTTCTAATCTTTCCACTGGTGCAAAGGTTTCATCAAAATCCTGTCCTTCAACTTGTGCATACCCCTTATAGACCAATTTGGCTTTATTCCTAACAATTTGTCCCCATTCATTCATTTTATTCTTAAACACCCATTTGGAACCTATTACATTCTTATCTGCAGGTCTAGGAACAAATTCCCAAGTATTGTTCTTCTCAATCTAATCAAGCTCTTCATTCATAGCTCTAATCCAATCGTCATATTTGTTGGCTTCATCAAATTTTTTAGGTTCAATCATAGATAGGAAAGAAATATGAGATTGTTCCGAGTCTTTAATTAATTGCCTTCTTGTATGAACTCCTTTATTCATATCACCAATTATCTGTTTTTCAGGATGATTCTTTCTAACAATTATGAGAGGTGGTTTTGTTTCTGTCTGTTGATTTGAGTCTGCTTGAGTATTTGTATCTTCTTCTGACTCAGAGTCTTCTCTTTCTGATTCTTGGACATGTTCATCTTCAACTTCAACTATATCATCTGTTGTTGATTCAACATTGCTTACATCTCGTACCTGGATTTCTTCATCAACTTTTATGTCAATACAATCAACCAATTTATGCAACCTCTTATTATAGCATCTGTATCCTTTATTGTTTGTATCATACCCTAAGAATATACCTTCATCAGCCCTGTCATCATATTTTCCAATATTTTCATCATTATTCTTGATATAACATTTACTCCCAAAGACTTTAAAATGTTTG
>SNQJ01S0162752.1:3643-14017 GCA_010110895.2 Picea sitchensis
TGATGCTTGACATAAAGTTAACACTATATCAAAACTTTATTTACATGGTTAGTTACAATAGGGAAAATAGCTTCCAAAGCTATATAATTCAACAATGTGGTCAGTGTTGGCACAGGAATAGTTTCTTGGATCAGCAAGAAACAACATGTAAATTCACTGTCCTCTACAGAAGCAGAATACAGACCAGCAGCAAAAGGGGCATGTGACGTGGTTTGGTTTAGAAGAGTACTTGCAGATCTGCAAGTTGATTAAAATGAACCTACTCTACTTTTCTATGACAACCACGGAGTTCTCAAGCTTGCAAAAAAACTGTCTTTCATGAGTGCACAAAACATATCAACTTACATTGTCATTTCATTCGACAGCTTGTAGAGAATGGAGTAGTTGAGCTGAAATATTGCCCAACTCAAGACCAGACTGCAGACATTTTCACCAAGACTCCTGGCCCAGATAAATTTGTAAAATTTAGAGTCAAACTTGTTATATTTTCTAGAATGACCATTAAGGGAGGATGTTAAAGTTTATAATGTTCATATAGGCTATGATCTTAGGCATCATTATAAAGTCACATTATGACTTAGTTTAACTTAAGCTTAGTGTTGTATTAATGATTTAAAGTACATTTAAGTCAATTTAGGGCTTATGTGTCTAGGGTTTATGTTATTCCTTCGCTATAAAGAGATGGTTTCTCTCTTCATGTGATACCAAGAAGTATTTCTCTCTTTCAAGTTCTGTCTTGTATGTTTGGATTCTTTGTGCATTCAGTTTTTGTAATAATGTATGTGTGAGTAAAACAAAAGCAATTTGAGATATTGTAAGAAAGAGTAAAAGAACTAGGTTCGACAATTTTGGGATAAAGGTTATCTTTATCTTCCACAATCAGTTTTCATATTTTGTATTATAAATGTGGAAAACTATTTAATGGAATTATCGAAATGAGGGAAGTTTGCTCCTCTTGTGTTTTCATGTGCATATGTGCGCTGAAAACCACAAGCCATAAATATGGTAAATCNTCTTCCACAATCAGTTTTCATATTTTGTATTATAAATGTGGAAAACTATTTAATGGAATTATCGAAATGAGGGAAGTTTGCTCCTCTTGTGTTTTCATGTGCATATGTGCGCTGAAAACCACAAGCCATAAATATGGTAAATCGTTATTTTAGATTTCAGAAATGCATTTGTCTTTGATATTCTTTTACCTTTGTAAACATGTTGCATGGAAATAAAAGCTGGCATCTAGGATAGGAAGGAGTTTGATGTAACAAGAATCACAATGCAACAACAAATCAACTTTTAATAGACCACAAGATACAACTTGGTTAGCAGTTTGTTTAAATATTGTAAAGTTAAATTGAAGGTCATTACAGGTTCACTTCATGTTGATCATTTCATTGCAGATAAATAAACTACTAGATTTCACGTATAAATCTTCACAATCCAGCGCCTGACCTTAGTTCAGTACATGCATCAATACTGCAGCAGGATCACTTGGAAAAATATTACCTCAGAGAGCACTTCAAGTTTCAACTTAACTAAGATATAGCTTTTTCAGTTCTAAGACTTCTGCAATCAGTGTTATGGTTTGAATGTTCTTCTGGATTCATGGCAATGGTTTATAAATCGACATTTTGGACCAGACAAATGTGGTCCATCATCACACCATAAGATATAGCTGATATTTTTATTTTACATATTAGCAGAACTATCAACTGGTTAATTGGCGTGCAGTCAAAAGTCTACATGAAGTGACCCTTTAAATGAAAAGGCAAATAAAAGAAAGGATAATAATGCAAGAAAGCTTTGTGCACCCTCCAAAGGTGCAAGGTTGCTAAAAACGATCTGTGAAGGTCATGCACAAGGATTTCAGATAAGGGTCAACCAAAACTTGATATCACTCACCTCTAAAATCTGATCAATGTAGCATTGTGGGGATGCATCACATCGCTCACAGTGACAAATAAATCGATACTTCAGCCATAATTCCACCTGTCTCGTCTTCTGCAATGTATGGAAAACAAGGAAAACCTCAGCGTAGGATTTTGCAGTTAATTGCATGTACAGTATATATCATCAACAAGATATAATACCACAGACTTGGGTAACAGAAACATGATATTATATCAAGAATTCAGTATTGTTGCAGAAGCTGGGAAGATACTTCTCCATTCAAAGATAAGCATATAAATAGAAAAGAAACGATTTCTAAAATGCACAAGAATCAAGACCAACACATCACATGATGTGTCATTATTTTTGGGATAAAATATCTAAAACAATCACAGTTCCATGAATGAAATGGATTGGAAAATAAAGATTATTTACTGCAGAAATGGTTGAATAAATAATTCAAATGAGCTGACTAATGTATGCATTCCCACAGGGAAGACATAAGCTTGTATATTGTTTAAAATTCATTGTTATTTTGATTTCAACCTGATAATTCTTGCATTTGTTGTTTTGGTTTGAATCTGATAATTCTCTTGTAATTTTATATCAAGACATAGAAAGTAATAGAAGGATATACTAATTCTCAGAGTGAGTCTCAATTTTATCCAGAAAGATATTTTGATATTGAGATGATGAAGCTTGTTACCCCGCGTATAGCAGGAGGATTTATCCCAGGTTGAAGACCCTACCCAAGCAGGCTGCATATGGAGTATGATGACTTTTGAGCCATATTTTGTTATTTGATGCACAGATATCATTGACTATCATTCAGATTGGCATCATTATTACACGTTAGATAAATACAGGCTCATAGAGTTTTTGGCTTGAGGAGGGGCATTTTGCTTGCACACACACTCCTAGAGTCCCTTGTGAAAGTTTACCTACTCACCACTTTGTGGATGCTGAGGTGTTCTGTTGAGGGTTCTCTACTCACACATTTATTCATCCATTGTTGTTGCCCCCTAGAGTGCACTACCTTGGAGTTGGTGCCTTCATTGGATTGTGGGACAAGTGCCTTGGTTAGATTATGTCCTTCTCTTTCTTTGTGGAGTTTTCATTATGTTTCATGGTTGAATTGATGGAGCACCCCCTTGTGCACATGTTCTTAGGAGGATTACCCTTCCAACGGCTAGTTTTGGATGACTTGGCATGGGGTCATTGCTTGGTAATGGAACACCCTAGAAGATAAGGACAGATTAGCATTGAGTTGGCATCTTTTGAGGGGTTGATCACATGATTGAATGGAGTGTTCACCTTATTTAGCATTTTTGAACGTATGTTGAGGCATGGGACCCTAATTTGCACATACTACTAGGTCTCTCCACATTGGTGCTCATGGTATTGGAGAGGTTTGTTGGTACTTGCACATTGTTCTACATGGTTGCACACAGTTTTGACTATGTTACTCTCATCTTGGGAGGATGTGCCACCACTCATACCCATCTTACTATATCGTTCCATCTTTGTGGTTACATGGTTTGAGGCATTGCACCTTTATGCATACTTCATTAGAACACCTACCTTCTTTCATGGATTTGGGAGTTTGTTGAGAGATACATGCACATGGATTTATGCTCTAGCCCTCAATTTGATGTTCCTTTACATATGGAGATGGTTATAACAGCTATGGAGATCTCTTGACACACATTTCTATGAGTTTGTAGGCTTTCTTGGAGGAAATGCCTTGGTTGTTTTGGCTATTTTGAGTATACGATTAGCATTTAATAATGACTTTCTTCCTATTTGACTAGAGCGCTCCCTTTTTGGGGGCATCTTAGCACATGATTTGAACTTCCTTGGAGGGTAATCCTTTGATGAGGCCACATGTGCCACTTGGAGAGTAACATGCATGACCAGATGAACATGGATTAGGGAGAAGTTTTGCATATGAGATGGACAAGTGGCATGCCCATGACTTGGTCCATCTATTTTATTGTCTTATTGCTCTAGGGTATCTGACTTGTATTAGAAGTAGTTAGAGGATATTGTTATTTATGTTTCCCTAGGAAGGATCATGGATCTAGCTTTGGATATTATTATTTTATTTGGTGAAGGTTTTGAGCCCTAGCTCTACATAATAGAGGCTCACTCAAATTGTAATGGTTGTTGGAGAATTGGACAAAGAACTCCTATGCTTGGCTTGTTCTTATTACTCTTATGAAAGCTATGTGGATTCAAGGGTTTGTTTATCATGTTCATTCCATATTGCTGATTATATGTGCTGTAAACTACATTTAGTTCTGCTGCAATAAGGTCTTCAAACAGGTCAGACTGGTCATTGAAGATGGGGATTAAAAAAGGTGCTATCTGTTTACTTTCCTTGCTGTTTTTACTTTCAAGATTGGAGCATTTACTTTATGGAATTTCAGTGAAAGAATGCATAATGTATTTCATCCTGAAGTAAAATCACACCTTATTGTTTTTGCAATATTTATGAGTAGTGCACCTTTGGAAGGGCCTACCAATTTATTATTTCTAGAAATCTGATTAGCAGCCATAGGTAGACATGGCATGTTTATAACAGCACTTTTACCATCCCATACCATCTATTTTTCAKCCCTCTTGGTCACCTTTTGACTCCATATGCCCAAGTGGGATTTTGGCACTAGTCAATCACCTCCATCCATMATAAAAAAGTGACCCTAATAAATCAGTATAATTTCATATTTTACTAAAGCAACTCTTCAATTAAATCTGAACCTAAATTGCTTATGCTTTAGTAATCCTACCCTAGGGATACCCCTTGTGCCGGAGGAGAGCCGGCCTYAAGYGAGAAGAGGTGCTATTGTGGTGATAGTAATAGCTCTCTTTAGTTGCATTTAGGTTTSCACTCGCTATTGTAACTTTTAKCTTAAGTGCAAGTTTAATCAGTAACAATTTGGTGCCATTTCCGGGAATAAAGTCCATTTCTYGGATCTAGAAGGTTATGCTTCAYGACATTTGATGAGCCAAGAACAAAGATTCATCTTGAGAACTCATTTGGTGACTCCACAAGAAGAAAATTTAACTAGGAGGTACTCCACAAGGAATTSTTCGCAAAAGCTTGTTCCTCAATTTGCCAAAYTGGAAAGGTTTAATCAAAGAAGAGTGAACAAAGCTGSCCAATCTTCACAAGAATCAACTACTGAGAGTTTTGAAATCCTAGAAGACATAAGGGGATTATTTCTTAATACTACAAGGATGCAAAATCCTAAGAATCATCGCTTCCTAAAAAACTAATTTGTACAAGGCTCTATATATCACAGGTTTTCAAGGAGCCCCTCATGACTTGCCAGACAAATATCAGAAGTGGTTTCAAAATTTTATGGTAACAATGTCATTACAGCTGAGGACAATGTTTTAAATTTTGAGGATGCAATGTACGAACATGATGTCCCAAGTGATCGTGAGGATGTTGTAATCTCCCTTTCCCGATGATGACTCTAGCAGAGAGCGACTTGGTAGTCTATATGTTCTCGTAGACTATAGTCGAGAGGAAAAAAGGGAATAACACCTTTATTTGATGTCATTTAACCAAAAGTCTAAAGTGAAAGTGACATTAGACAGTAAAAAGGAGAAAAAGGTGTTTTAAGTGACTTATGTGATTATTAAAGATAAAACTTAGTAAAAGTCACTTAATTAATTAAAGTGAACATGGAATTAGATGAGGGCTAAGTATAAAGAAGGAAAAGCGACCTAATTCCATTATTATTCAGAATTGATTTGAGAATTGGAACCAAAGGAGAAGTCAGGCGACTTTTTGATGTTTTGTGGATTTCTGGAGGAAACCACCACCATTGATCGATTTCGGTGTTGAAAGACACACCCTAATCCATCGGAAGAATCACCCAGATTCTTCATCAGGTTTCAAAGTACATGATTGGATCCTTCCTCAAGGATTCGCATCAGTTACAGGTTCAAGATTCAGGCAGATTTAGATCAGAAATAAAGTGTGGAGTTATCTTGGCAGCGTGAGGGTTTGGAGCAGGATTGACCACGCAGATAGATCGCTAGGCTTGGAGAACCAAGGCGAACCTAAACCCTTGAAACCCATTTGAGAGGGAGCTAGGGCGCTTCCATTGGGACAGGTCCCATCATTTTTTTACGGTTATTTCTCTTGGGGCATCACTGTCATCAGTTTCCAGTCAAATACAGCAGTTGGCAATGTATTTTGCAGTGCATGCAGCGTTTCCTTCCATACATGCAGCAGATCTGAATTGCATGTGTTGTCTAGGGAGAAGGCAACCTAGTGGGAACAGATTTCATCAGATTCTGAGGAGTATTGCTATCAATTCTCAATTTCCAGTCAGATCTAGCAGTTCAACATCATATTCTGGAGTGCATGCAACGTTTTCTTCCATGCATGCAGCAGATTTGACTTGCATGTTATGGATCTACCATCGCATGTTATAGATCGGTACTCTACTTGACTTTCTTTGTACTACAGACTAGATCTATCTCTGTGAAGATCTCATTGAAGAGTTTTTGAGCTTTGTTTCAGTATTTCATTATATTATCATTTGTTGTTGATTAATAAATACAATGAGTTGATTATGGATCCAAAATACTATGCATGCTTCACATGAGATTATAAAACCAATCAAACGCATCCAGAAACCTAATAAACTCAGTCAAAAACCCCCAATGTATCAAATCTGCAGCAGAAATCCAAAAATTAGCAATTAGTATCTAGATCCAAGGATCCGGGATACTATAGCGGTATCAGAGTGTTCTTCCTCCCAGCCTGTGAGGAAACACTTGACTCGTGACTCCATGATTCTGGGAACATGTGAGGAGTACCCAGAGGGCAGGGGCACATAGGGGACAAGTACGTTCAATACCATAAGGGTCACAGAAGGGAAAGAAGGGACAAAATCAGAGAAGACTACACCCCCTTCCACATTCACTCAGATACAGAAGCAGAGGCAGAGGAAAGAGATCATATTAGTTCGAAGACAGAGGCAGAGTTAGAGAGAGAGATGGGTGACAAAAATGACTTTCCAGAGGGCAGTGGGAAAGGCCTAGAGATCCCTTATGACAGTACCAAAGCTATATTGAATCACCTCGCCAAAGGGCAGCGAGACATGATGAATGCTATAGCACAGATGGCAATCAGTTCACAGATGATCCAGAATAGCTTGGGCACAATTGGTGCAAACCTAGCAAGTGGAGCGAGGGGTTTCATGGGACACCAAGGAGGTGGAGTGAGCGGTTCTAGTGGAAACCAAGCAAGGTCGAGTGGACATCAGTCACCCACTCGTACCTATTCAGTGGGAAAAATTCCCAAGCCACTTTATCCGCAGTTTCAGGGAGGACAGCAGATTGGACAGCTAGGAAAAGGGCAAATAGGACCAAGAGATCCATTCGCAGAGTACAGGAGAGATTACTTGGCACTAGGCCCGGAGTTCCATGTTGATATGAGCTTGATGGACTACTGTTCGATCAGATATCGAAACAGGCCCAAAGAGGCACAGAGGGGAAACATACAACCACAGAACCTTGATTTTATCAAGAAAGTTGGGAAACTGACGATCCCTTCTTTCAATGGATCTACTAGGTGTTCAGCTCAAGCATAGGTGTAGAAGCTTGACACATACTTCAAGACTAACCAAATGACAGAATCAGAAGCTATAAGCTTCACCACGTTACACTTGGAGGGGAAGGCCATGAGTGGTGGCATCATGGATTGGTGACCTTGAGTCACAATCGTATCACATCCTACATGGAGTTCAATGAGAGATTGATGGAGAGATTTGTCAAAGGGATCCAGAGCTTCACTTAAGAGACTTGACACAGTTGCGACATACCGGATCAGCCGAGTCCTTCATTGTAGATTTCCAAAGGAAGGTCATAGTCGTGACTAACATATTTGAGCATAGATTGGTGATGCTCTTTATAGAAGGGTTGACCGAACCATTGAGAGGTTGGGTGAAGGCTTTCAAACCTCACACCCTACAAGATGCCATTCTGCGCACTAGAGATATGGGAGACTCAGTGCAGAAACCAAAAACCTTTTCAAAACCCTTTATTCCACATAAGGACAAGAATCAGAAACCCCCTCAAAGGGAATGGAAGGGTAAAGAAAAACTTGATGATGAGACCAGGCATGAGCTTATGAGGAAGAAGTTGTGTTTCACTTGCAGGGAGCTGTGGGTCTCAAGACACGGGTGCATGGGCAAGGGGCAGATCCATTGCATTGGGGTAACATCAGACAGTGAGGAGGAGGAGGAGATTAGACCAACACCAGACATTGATTCTTCTAGTTCAGAGGAGGAGCATGCACATGAGGAGGGACAACCTCTAGAGAAACCAAAGTCACGTGAGAAGACAAAACCACAAGTACCAGGGAAGGGTGGAGTCCTAGTGACCCTTTCGGGAGTACCTAGATATGATACAATTAGGCTCAAAGGACTCATCCAGGGATAGCGTGTCAGAACACTAGTAGATAGTGGGGGGACCCATAATTTTATTGATGCAGCATTAGTAGCCAGGAGAGGATTGCAGACGGAGGAGTTTGAGGGTTTCACTGTAGCAGTGGAAGATGGATACACCATGACATGCTTAGACAAGGTACCAGATCTGGAAGTTAAACTAGGTAACTACACCTTGACAGACACCATTTATGTAGTTGACTTATCAGAGACTGATGTGGTATTGGGCGTTCAGTGGATGTACTCACTAGGAAAGATTAGTACCAATTATCAGACCTTGACGATGAGCTTCAAAGATGCGAATGGTACCAAGGTGGTATTTAGGGGCATGTCTATAGGAGCACCCAGGACAGTGTCGGCAAAGAGGATGGAGAGGATTTTCAGACAAGGGGATGTGGTGTATGCTGTCGAATGCTTGATTACCATGTAGAAAGAATCAGATGGTAGACAAAATTATCAGATGGAGATCAGGGCATTACTGAGTCAATATGAGTCGGTATTTGGACCGATACCCCAAGGCGACCACCCGACAGAGGATTTGAGCACATGATTGAGATGGAGGAGGGTGTGACACTAGTGATCACCGCACCATACATGCATCCTAGGAGATTCAAGGATGAGATTGAAAAAGCGACCGAGGAATTGCTTGAGATGGGGCACATCAAGCCCAATACTAGTCCATTCGCTTCTTCCGGGGTATTTTTCATGAAGGATGGCACGTTGCGGATGTGCATAGACTATCGTGCACTCAACAAGAAAACAATCAAAACCAGATACCCCATTCCATGCATAGATGAGTTGATGGATGAATTACATGGGGCAATCTACTTCTCAAAGATAGATCTTCGCTCAGGCTACCATCAGATTCGCATCAGGGAGCAAGATATTGAGAAGACAACTTTCAAGTGCCACTTTGGGCATTTCGAGTTTCTGGTCATGCCCTTCGGGTTGACCAACACACCAGCAACCTTCCAATCTTGCATGAACCATATTTTCAAAGATCAGTTGTGAAAGTATTTTTTGGTCTTCTTTGATGACATCATGATATACAGCAAGACTTGGGAAGAACATCTGAAGCACTTAGATGAGGTACTGAGCATCATGCAGTCTCAATCACTCTATGCCAAAGAATCCAAGTGTGAATTTGGTCTGAGAGAACTTTTGTCCCTAGGCTCATCAACGAGCAAGGGGTGCAGGTACACCAGGAGAAGATCAAGGCCATTTTGGTTGGACAACACCCAGGAACAATTGTAGTTACAGTTGTAGTTGCAGTACCAGTTGCAGTTGCAGTTACCAGTTGCCAATTCTATGGTGCGCTATCTTTCTCTAGTGATGTGCCTATCTTGTGCCAACTCCGTGGTGCTACTCAGTTGTCTACCCTCGCCAGGGTTTGACAAAAAGAAGAGATAAGTATTTTTTATCAGGGTTTCTTCATTGTTGGTTTTCTCTTGTGAATAGAGCTTGTTCATGGTTGTATTGGAATATTCTCTCTAAGAAAAGTTGGTTGGGTTTTTCCCCAAGTTTGGGGTTTTCCCAGGATAAATCCTTGTGTCTTCTTGTGCTTGTTTATATGTTGCTTATATATATTTCAGTATATGGTTATTGAATGTTAAAAGAAGATAAAAATGTTATGGTAAATCTAATGTTAACAAAACTAATGAAAATCTAACATAGCACCCCTAACTTTCAAAAGTTAATTTTCTACAATGGTGTGCAGCAAGCCAAGACTAATATGTGGCATGTATAATAGCCCTTGTTGCCTTACACATTCATGCATTCGCCCACTTAGATCCATGCTTCCTTGACTCCATTTTGCCCAAGATTTGGTAAGCACTAGTCTTAGGATTTCCCATCATCTTTTTGTTCTCACACCATTCATTCATCCACCCATACTACAACCACATGTTTTGTTATGGCTTACTCTTCAGTCATCACTTAGAACCTCCACTCCATATCCTTAGCAATCCTATCCTTAGGGAAGTCCCCTTGAGTTGGAGCAGAGCCAGCCAAAACA
>SNQJ01S0162753.1:11237-21371 GCA_010110895.2 Picea sitchensis
GTATTATAAAGATGTAATCAACCCTAATCTAGAAGATCAAAATTATCTATATGTTTTGCCAAGTGTAAAGAAAAAAATAAACATTGCTAAGATAAGAACAAATTCTCACGAGCTCCATAGTGTAACTAGGCGTTGGTTAATTCCTAAAATGTCATGGGATGAAAGAGTGTGTCACCTTTGTGACACTAAGAAGGTTGAAGATGAAAAGTACTTTATCTTAGATTGTCCAACCTATACCCATATTAGATCTCATTTTCAAAATATTTGTCACACTACCAACCTTCTAACCTCTTAACTCAACAAAAGTATGGTGATCTTGGAAAGCTTCTCTTAATGCTTTTCGAGCACATAAACAAAATTATAAAGAATCGCAAGTAATCACTTACACTCTTAAGGTTCGATAGACCAATTCAGCCTTAGTGGACATTAATCATCATCATCAACATTATCAATAATTATTATATTTTTAAACTAAAATTTTAATCCGTTTAAAAATTTATCAACATGTTATTTTTAAATCATTTTTTTAATTGTTAAATTTATTTTTTTTAAATATATATTATAAAATATTTGTTTATATGTATTTAACCATTTTTATAGAATTTGAACCTCGATCTTTATAATCTTTGCCTAAATATCCTAAAAAGCAACATATTCAAAAAGTTGATGGTTACCTTTCTTACCATCCTATTCAATTAACCTTGGTTATCATTGCATTTTAAAACAAAGTATCTAAACTATTGTTCTCTAATTAATTTTCTAGTAAATGAAAAGTACACATACCAAAACTCCACCAAATAAAATGGATTTGAGGTCGACTTCGAATTAAATGAAATATGACTCGATAGGAAAGTAATAAATTTTAATATAATGAAATTTGAATATAAAGATATATCAGTAGAATATCAAAAGAGTAGTATTTATACTTATTATATAATATTTATTGTTTTTCATTTTAATAAATTTTATAAGATTTTTTTAATGTATAATAAATTAAGAAATAGTAAAAAAAAAAAAAATTAATTATTGTCATAAAAATAAAATATTAATAACATGGATATTTAGGAGTAAGTATGGAAGGTTTTTTTTAAATGTATAGTAAATTATGTGATAGTTTAATTTTTTATATTTAATTATTGTCATAAAAACAAAATAATAATAACATGGATATTTAGAGGGTAAGTGTGGAAGGTTTTTTTTAATGATCATAAAGGAAATAAAAAATTATAATATGCATGGGATTTAGGTTACAAATAATGAAGTCAAAATTTTAGCTATGTTCCCCAAAATCATAGGTGTTGGTGATTCAATGTTCATAATAAAGGCATTGCACCATTGGAAACTTTCCTCAAACCTAAAGCTCTCCAAGTTTTGTTAATGAATATTAACATTGTGAGAAGATTATGCATGCATATTATTTTTCCACATTAGGGCAGACCTACAAGTAAATATTGGAGTCATATTAGGTGTTGCTTTGGTGTGCAAAAGGATGAGGAAGAAAATATCACCTCCACATGTGCCCCCACCCTATGATGGAAACCATGTATCACATTGCTTTCATTTAAGAGATAAAGATATCAACCTACTACTTCCCTACCTCATTCACTCTTCAAACAACTGGTGTAATGAGCAATACAATGTTTGGTTATGCATGTGGGAAAAATTGGAGGTTTAGTGGATTAATAGTGGAATGGAAGGCTATGGATGATATGTCCCATTCGAAAGAGAACAAGCTTCCTCCCTAGCTTGCTCTATACATCACCATTTTGGGAATACCTCAACACAGAGTGAACATTCTCATGGGCATTGCCACTGTAGAAATAAATGTTACCTCCTCTGTGACATAAAATACGTAAGTAAAAAGTTAAAGAAATATGCGAAAGATATTGCAAAGACCAATGGGATGTGATTTATTTGATACTCCCGTGGAATTAATGGAAAAAGGGTTTTGTATAACAATTAAAAAAACATAACATAATCAAGGACCAATACACTATTGACACAAAGAGAGGATTTACTCAACCTTCATAAATGAAAAAATAAATTTTAAACAACATTAATCATATTGCAAGAATAGATAAATTATTTTAATGTAATAAATATTTTTATAAGAATCACCAAAAAGATAGATTATTTTAATGTAATAAATATTTTTATAAGAATCACCAAAACCATCATGTAGTTGCAAAACACTTGTTTGTTTAAAATATATGAAAACAAAACACTTGTGTATTTTTTTAAGTTACATATAATATAGGGTCCACATGGGTGGATGCTATACATATAGCTTTAATCATATGGAACAAATCCCCTTGAGATATTCACAATATATAAAAGTAGAAGCCCTACAACAAATTAATTTAAAATAATAATGAGGAACGACTTCAACACTATTTCTAAAGTTCGATTGATCCGATCAAAAANCATATAGCTTTAATCATATGGAACAAATCCCCTTGAGATATTCACAATATATAAAAGTAGAAGCCCTACAACAAATTAATTTAAAATAATAATGAGGAACGACTTCAACACTATTTCTAAAGTTCGATTGATCCGATCAAAAAACAAAAACCAAGCATCGGAGATATGTTAAACAATATATATTTTAAGATTTGCAAGATCGTAATATGAAACTATAAATTAAAACTAATCGATTATAATATGATTTTTGTTTCTAAGGTTGTTTTCGAAAGTTGAAGTGTACAATGTGGACAAAGAAACGTTTAGAAATTGAAATTAAAAACTAAATTGTCAATGTTGATAATATAAAGAATGTTAAGAATACAAAGAAACGTTTAGAAATTAAAATTAAAAACTAAATTGTCAATGTTGATTATATATAGTAAGAAGAAATAAGTTATTCACATACCCATCATCAAAATCATAAAAGTTGTTATATTGATAAATGAACATATGAAGATTGATTTTTTTTAAATTATTTTTTTTTTAAATTAAAGTTGATGTTGTATTTACATTTTAATTTATTAAAATTTTAATTTAAATCAAAAGTAAAGATATGTTTGAAATTGTAATGTAAGAAGTTTTATTTGAGAGTTATATCAACAAATACTTTGGAACTTATGATAAATTGATCTTTTTGCAATTTGTGGCAATATTGTTTAAAAGTTTATAGATATTTTTATTTAATGTTTTGAATTTCTTTGTCAATAAAGCATTTCGAGGAGGGCGACATATAATGAAGATAATTTATGTAATATTATATAGTTAATTAATAAATGCATTTTTTCAATAGTCACACTCCTTCATGGTGACCTAACCCTTCATTATGCATACGTCACATTTGTATTCATATCAATCATATCCTTGTATCCTTTAAGTAATACATCATGGGTTTGTTATCCCTTTAATCTATGGATGCTCATTTAATAAATTATCAATACATATTGTAACATGCCCAAACCCAACTCCTTTAGCCATCAAGGGTCAAGATACTCCAAGTAAACTTACTTCCTCATTACCAGTGCTAAGCCAAATTGGTTTTCAACAACATTACCATGGTTATTTCAATTAACTCCATATGGAATTAATTTTGTATTGACAAAAGTACTAACATAAATCCAATCAATGATCATTAAAATGCATAAGAACAAGATTTTCATCATTAAGCATATGCCCATCAACATATTTAAGAATTAAAAAAATCCAAAATACAATTCTATGTGCATTCACTCATTCATTTCCATGCTCAATATTTAACTAAATGCATATGAACTAGTTACCCTTGGAGATTATTCCCAAATACATTGAGATGATTAAACAACATCCTTGTTTTCTTAAATTCCATTACCATTCATATTAAAGTTACACATAGTGTCACACATTATAGTCAATTCCATTTACTAATGCATCCACATTATTACTCACAAAATGTGAAACAAAAACATAGAGAGCATTCAACATATATGAACACTTATTTTTTCATGAAGTGTGCACTTGGGAATCAACTTTGTTGGATCTATTCAACAACTAACCATACACATATTTTATAGATTCTCCCTCAAGCTGGTTTATGTTATTCACCACCCAAGCTAATTATGGTTTTATTGAGTTTACCAACTTAACATCCACCAACACTCATTCTTCCCATAGATCTCATCCTTTCCACCATTAACCATCTAGGCTCAAGAATTTTCCTTCTCTTCTACAAAGTGCCTTAGGAAATCCTTCCATCCATGGCTAACTTGTAGGCAAAAAGAGTCCAGGTTTTGATTTTTCTCTAGAGAAACTAAGGTGATAACTTAACTATCATAATCTCTCGTAGCCAAATCATCTATTGGCAATTCTAGTAATGCTAGCTCTAATGCAATGTATAATTAACACATACAACGCTGTGGGAACCATGTCCTTAGCTTTGGTCCTCTATCCACATAATTGTCACTTGTATTTTTGATACATCTGTAGAGGTTGAACTGAAGAATAAACTATAAATTATTACGGAGAATGCAAGAGACAGTCAGACAAACAACAAATGTTTTCCTAGTTATACACTAAATATTGTTCACTTGATTTTGTATTATGAATATTTATGGTTTTTGTACAAGAAAGGAGAAAGTGATCGAAATGGACCATTCTCTATAAAAACAAATAAATAGTTATATTTTACACAATTATTGAACACAAATAATAAAAAACATTTGCGGTTACACATTTATATTATTTTATGTGTTCTTGACTTGTGTGTGGTCATCCTCTTTGATGGGAACATTCTTCAATGGAGGCTTGGACTCCCTCTCTATTGGGAGCACACTCCTCAAGGTTTCCTTTGAGCTAGGCAATTTTTTCACATGGTGGACATGTTTTCTTGTGGATTCTTGGGCACATCCTCCAATGAAGATGTATTGTTCAAGGTTCCATCAATTCCTCCATGTTTATTTGAAAGTGTCCCTACTTTCATCACTAGATGGGTAAAGTCCCGATGAAGGGTATTGTAATACCCCTAGGTCGAACCCCATTGTAAATATAAATGTAATTGTACATATAGGATGATGAGATAGGATACTTTGGGGCTAGAGTGCCTTTGTATGAATGTATTTTGAGGCCAGAGTGCATGTATGGTTATTAGGATGGTGATCCTAAAGCTGAAATGCCATCGAGCCTATTTTGTAAAATGCAATCACATTCACTTTTAATGAAAACACATCACTGGTGCAGACCAACCATGTAAAAGAGTATGGGTGGATAAAATCCACTAGGATGGGAAAGGGGGGATAAGAGTCTGGGGAAAAGGGGCTAAGCTAGGGGGCTTAAGCCCAAAGGAATATTTTATTAATATTCCCAAAAATGTATAAAGTATAAAGTATGGATATTTAAATATATCCTAAGTCCTTATGTTGAGGAATGTATCACCTTGTGAGGGAATCCATGTGGAACCAAGCTAATTCTCAACATGACAAGTGTTAACTGGGGAACATGAAAATATAATTGGGGAAATTTAGTTCCTTTGGTCATCTTTACCTTCATGTTGCTAGTACCGTACCTATACTTTGGACCTGGAATTTAATAGATGGACAAGTGAATGTGAAGGATGCATATGAGGCTTTAATGTTCAAAGTAGTTCAGGTTAATATATACTGGTGGAAGAATTCTATTTGGTCTTGGAACCTTCCTCTTATGTTCAGACTTTTTAATTGATTATTGTTGAACACTTCTATCGTCACCTGGGATCATTTATGTTGTCGTGGTTTCTGTGGACCAAGTCATGTGTTGTTGTTTATTGCCAGTAAATTGAATATTCATTCGTTGCAAGTATGTGGTGACTTGAAGCTTATTATAGATTGGGATTTGAATAAAAGTGCTTTCAAGGTCATAAATTTGGAATTTTGGAAGTTGAAAGTTGGTAATCTTTGTAAAAACAATTCTAGGGTTGATTTTTATCATATATAGCAGGAAACTTAAGAAACAAGAGAATGTAAAACTGACTCCACAACACCTGGAGGTTAGGGAAGCAAAGCCAAGCTTCGTTCAATTAATCAATGAGAATTACAAAATATATATATGATGAGAAACAATTGGAAACGGTTTGAAATGGTTGGAGCTAAACTCAACTAATCATCACAACTAATTATCCATTATTCTAAGTCTCCCCTTTAATGGAGAAAGGATTGACATCCACACTTAACATCTCCCTAAATAGTTCAAATTTGATCTTCCCAAGAGGCTTAGTGAAAATATCAGCAACATTTTCACTAGTATTACAATACATTAAAGCAATGTCATTAAACTGCATCTTTTCTCCAACAAAATGGAACTGAGTATCAACATGCTTTGTCCTTGAATGATAAACTGGATTATTTTCCAACTTGATTGAGATTTGTTATCATGTTTGATTATCGTAGCTTTCCTTTGTTCTTCTCCAACATCTTGAAGTAGTCTTCTCAACCAAAGAACTTCACAAGTTGTTGCACATAATGCTTTATATTCTGCCTCGGTGGATGACAGAGATACAATAGGTTGCTTCTTATTGCTCCATGAAACAATCTTGGATCCAATTCCAAAGGCATAACATGTAGTAGATCTCAGATCATCCGGATTTCCAGCCCAGTCTGAATCTAAGTAACTTGTCAGCTCAACATCGAATGAATCAGTATATTTAATAACATAATCAATTGTTCCTTTGAGATACTTGAGTACCCCTTTCGTTGCATTCCAATGGATTTCTAGAGGTTTAGCTATAAACTGACCTAACACACTAACAACATATGTTATGCCAGGTCTGGTTGTAGCGAGATAGTTCAAGCTTCCCACCATCTGTCTATACATTGTAACATTTACCTCCTTTGAACCATCATCACAATAAAGTTTTGTGTTCTAGTGCATTGGAACATAAGAAACTTTACACTTATCCATTTTAAACTTCTTAAGTACTTCTCTGACATATTTTCCTTGAGACACAAAGGTTTGACCAACATTTTTCCAGACTTCAAGACCGAGACAGTAATGTAACTCACCAAGATCTTTCATTTCAAATACCTATGACATCTGCTTCTTAATTCCACTAATCAATTTTTCTGAATTTCCTGTAATAATTAAATCATCAACATATAAGGAAATCAATACAACATGTTCATTTTCATCAAACTTGGTATACAAATTTGGATCACTTTTGTTCCTCATAAAACCCTGCTGAAGAAAGAAGGAATCTATCTTCTCATACCATGACCTAGGTTCATGTTTCAGTCCATACAATGCTTTCTTTAATTTACACACTAAATGTTCCTGACCACTTTTCACAAACCCCTATGGTTGACTAAGTTAAACCTCCTCATTTAACTCACCATTCAGAAAAGCAGACTTTACATCTAATTGGTGAAGCTTCCAATGGTATTTTGTAGCTAATGCAATTAACATTCTTATAGTGTTTAATTTAGCTACCGGTGCAAATGTTTCTACATAATCAATTCCCTCCTTCTGTGAATACCCCTTTGTTACCAATATGGATTTATATTTATCTATACTACCATCTTCTTTGAATTTAGGTTTGTATATCCATTTACATCCTATGGGTTTTTTATCTTTAGGCAATTCAGTCAATTCCCAAGTTTTGTTTTTCATTATAGAGTCATATTCTTCCTCCATTTCTTTTCTCCATTCTTCATGTTCATTAGCTTCATTAAAACTCATGGGTTCTATGCCATTTGAAATATTATTCATCAGGGCATAATCTTTATACTTTTCAGGTGGACGAACATGTCGTGAAGATCTTCTTAATTGGTTGGTGACTTCTTCTCCATTTTGTGAAGATTCTTCTTTGCTGCTGGATGTATCCATGTCACTGGGTGCCTCTTCCTGTTATTGCTTCTCTTCTTTGACCTCCTCATCTTCAAGAAGTACATGCCACCCTTCTTGATTGTTGTATTCGTTATTTCTTTCTGCATTCTCATGTAAAATTACATCTCTACTTGCAAACACTTTGTGAGTGAATGGATCAAATAGTTTATATGCTTTAAATTCTAAACAATACCCTATAAAAATACATTCGATATCTTTAGCATCAAGTTTCTTCCCGTTCTCCTTCAGAATATGTGAAAAATACTTACACCCAAATATCCTCAAATTGTTAACTGCTGGTTTAGAATCATACAAGGCTTAGAAAGGATTTTTATGATCAAGATACCTTGTTGGAATTCTATTCTTTAAATAAACAAATTGCTAATGGCCTTAACCCAAAAATCATTTGAGAGATTCTTACCTTTCATCATACTTCGTGCACACTCCACCAGAGTTCTGTTTTTCCTTTCTGCAACTCCGTTTTGCTATGGAGTGTGGGGTATTGTAAATTGTTGTACTATTCCATGATCTTTGCAATACTTGATGAAGTTCCCCAATCTGTACTCTCCCCCTTGATCTGAGTAGAAGATTTTGATGGGTTTTCCTATTTTCTTCTCCACCATGTTTTTAAATTCCTTGAAGTATTAAAAAACATCACTCTTTTTCCTAAGGAAATACACCCATGCGTACCTTGTGCAATCATCAATAAAAAATAATAAATAATAAGCACCTCCTAGAGACCTTGTCTGCATTGGTCCACAAACATCAGTGTGCACAAGTTCTAATAGATCTATTTTTCTCCTATCAGGATTAGAGGGGAATTCATCTCTATGCATCTTTCCTAATGCACAACATTCACAAGAAGCATGCTCATTCTTCAACATAGGGAGTCCTTCAACCATACTTTGTTTTTGTAATAACAACAAATCATGATAATTAATGTGACCATACCTTTAGTTCCAAAGAGTTTCTGTAGGTATAGTTGTAGAAGTCAATGCTTAATGATTCTTACTGGTGACATCAAGTTTGTAAATACTTCCAACTCTGACTCCTGAGGAAACAATTTTGTAATGATCCTACAAGTCCTTCACTATGAAATGTGTCTTGAACAACTCAACCTTCAAATTTTGATCTGTAATAGTGGACACAAAAATCAAGTTTTGATTGATCCCAGGGACATACACAACATTGTGAATGTGTCTGACAGTACCATTCGAAAGTGTTATTGGAATATCTCCATATCCCTTGATCTAATAAGAAAGATCATCTCCAAGATAAATATGGGCACCCTTATGTGTTTCTTTAAAGTTATATACCAATTCTTATTACATGTCATGTGAATTGAAGCTCCAGAATCAACAAACCATGCATCAACATCGTCAGTTTTAGCAGACAGTGTAGCATTAAATGTTGGGTATGTGTTATATTATTTGCACGAGTTAGAGGGGGCGGGGGGGTGCAGGGGGATAGAGCCCCCCCGAAAAAAAAAAATTCGCATCGAGACCGCATTATATTTAGGTGGTTTTTCAGCACATGGTTTATTTGTCGATGGTTTTCTATTTCCGGTTAAGGAATTAGGGTTTTGGACTAATCCAGGTCATTGGGTTAGGGTTTTGGATGCTGCTGGCTCCTATATGTATTTTGTATTGTAAACATTGTAACATGACGAATAATATAAAATATGTTGGTTTTCCTGGTTTGGGTTTCTAGGGGAAAAATCTCTGTGTAATGTTTGTATTTTCCATTGTATCTTTTTTGTTCCTTTACTGAATATCTGTTTGCAGTAGATATTGTACAAGGTTAGAATTTACATTTGGTATCAGATATTTATTGGCTTCAGGGGGACGCCTTTGTGGTCAAGGGTTTGGATCGGGATTGTGATAAGCCTTGTTACAGTGGGAGATCTATGGTATTGATTTTTCAGGTGAAAAGAAATGGCAAGCAATTCGAAGATGGAGATCGAGAAGTCTAATGGGAAAAGTTTTGAGCTGTGGAAGCTCAAGATGGAAGATCTGTTGGTGGACAAAGATCAGTGGATCATGGTAGATCCAGGTACTGCACCTACAGGAACTTCTGTAGATGACTGGAAAAAGTTGGATCGGAAGGAAAAGAGCACAATTCCACTGTGTCTCTCCTATTCAGTATTACTGAATGTGTTAGAGGAAGCTACAACCAAGAATTTATGGGAAAAGTTGAGGAAGTTGTATCAGTCTAAGTCCTTGGTAAATAAATTATTCCTGAGAAAGAAGTTGTATAACCTGAGGATGAGAGATGGAGACTCAGTGGCAGAGCATTTGAACGATTTCAATACTGCGGTAAGTCAGTTAATATATGTTGAGATTA
>SNQJ01S0162754.1:5472-21328 GCA_010110895.2 Picea sitchensis
AAGAAGGTTATAACAATCAAATATGACACATACCATGATACCTCAGACCAATTACGTCATGGAGCAAGAGTCCTCTCCGATACAAGCCCAGACCGGTGGTGATGGAAACTGCTACTGCTGACAGGACAAATCCGACGAAGAAGAAGAGAGATGGGCCCTCCAGGGCCATGCTCAAGTCAACCCTGCTCTCGGTACAACATGTTTAGGACCATGTGGGCTTTGAGACACGATCTCCTAGTTATCCCTAGATATCGGGGATAACAGTGCCTATATGAGTTTACAAGATAAAATATGAAGTGAATGAAAGTATCGATAAATACAAGGTGTGATTCAGGGTTAGAGGGTTCTCCCATAAGGAGGGAGAAGACTATGATGACAACTTGTTCCAGTAACCAAATATACCTCTACTTGAGTCATTATATCTCTTGCAATATCCATGGGTTGGAGTTTACATCAGATGGATGTAAAAACTGTTCTTCTCAATAGAGTAAATGAAGAAGAAGCATATGTAGAGCAACACCAAGGTTTTGAGTTATACCAAAAAGAGACCCATGTATGCAGATGGAAGAAGACCTTGTATGGATTCAAGCAACTTGGTGCAGAGCCTCTCATGTATAACAGAAGCGTGCTAGAAACTTCCTATGACAGAGGAAGTGTATTGAAATGTTTCTTCAAAAGCCAGGATAATGGATTACAAATCCATGGCAAACTCCCATGATGACATATCTGAAGAAGTTCAGAGACCCTGATCTAGTAGACCCGTCCCTGTATCAACAATTGAATGGCTCGTTGATGTATTTGGAGAATACTCAGCCGGGTATTTGCTTTGCTGTGAAAATAGTTCTAGGTGGAACCTAGCCATGAGGATTGAATAATTGCAAAGCATGCCTTGAAATGTCTTCGTGGAATGTTTGAGTTATGATATACAACTGCACAGATTTATCGATTTAGATTGAGTAGGGAGTGCAGATGACATAAGAAGTGGTTCTTGGATATGTTTCAGTTTGAGCTTTTCCACGATATCATGGGCTAGCAGGAAACATAAGTCTGTTGCACTCTGTAGAAGCAGAGTATATTGCAGCTTGTGATGCTTGTACGGAAGCAGTGTGGCTCCGTAAGCTGGTTTTTGGACTGTTTGATCAGGTGCTAGATTTGACCGTGATATATTGTGATAACCAGAGCTACGTGAAGCTCTTAGAGAACCTTGTGTTCCATGATAGGTCGAAGCACATTGAGATCAAGTACTATTTTCTCCCTGATAAAGTCCAGAGGGGAGAAGTGGTTCTGCAATATATCTCCACTGATGAGCAAATAACATATATTTTGGTAAAGCCTCTGTCCAAGATGAAAAGTTTGCTTACTTAAGGGACAAGCTGGACTCGTGGAGATGACTTCCTTATTGGAAAGGGAAGTGATTATTCCCCAGGTTGGGCAGTCACTTTCCACTTCGGAAAGTGGTCCAAGATTTCTGATGGACAATCATTATCCAAACTGGAAAATGGTCCAGAACGGACAGTCATGGTTCGACAGATTGTTGATGTACCATAGACATCGATTCCCCTTGTGGCTAATGTGGGGGAATGGTCTAGGACAATCATTCTCCTTAGTAGTAACTCTGAGAAGTGGTCAAGCAGAATAGTCTGCCTCTCTGGGCAGTCATTCTTAAGATGTTCATAGTTGTGAGTAGTTTCGAAGAATGGTTCGATGTAGGAGGTTGGTGCAGGACAGTTATTTCTGTAGGAAATGGTCTGGATAGTCATTCCCTAGAGCAACCTCATTCTCTCCAAGATGCACTGTTAATCGTGCCGGAAGAATGGCCCAGTTAGGTTTAATGGTCCAAGTTCAGTAATCAGGGACAATCATTCCCTAGGGCAGACTCATTCTCTCCAGGTTATAGTGTGAATCGTGCCGGAAGAATGGCCTAGTTAGGTTGAATGGTCCAGGTTCAACAATCAGGGACAATTATTCTTCTAATGTTGGGAAGAATAGTCCAGACAACCCATGATTGATTTTAACTTTCCGAGGGCAGATGCTCTTCCAGATCTCACAGATGTGGGTGGAGGAATGGCCCATATGACTCAGTTTAAATTTTATATCATGATATTGTTGATACAGGTTGATATCAAATGGTATGATTGTTGTGGAGACTGTATGTCTTTGGACAATAGCTATATGCTACTTTGATGGATGTGATCCACTGGTAGTGACTATGTGTCACTGGTTAGTAGCCGTGTGCTACTAGGAGTGGTTGTGTACCAGTGGATAGTAGTTGTATACTACTATGAATAGACAGAGTTGTGTTCTATTGGATGGCATTGTTCTGATTGCCTTGGAGACTATCTAGTTGATAATGATGATGATCCTCGTGATTTGATCATGAGATAGCCTGTGTCGATGATGCTACCGATTGAATGCTCTGTTTGTGCTCAAGACCATTTCCTTTAATACCTTCCTAGCTAGGAGGGAGTGTTGATATTACGGTAGCTGCGAGAGGTATTAACCTCTACATGTAACCTTGACGAGACTATAATATTTTGGGAAGTAAGAGAAACCCTAGTTAGTTGGTAATAACCCTAGAAGACAAGTCAACTCATGAGAATAACTTATATTAAGTTATTAGCCTCCAGAAGTAGAAGTCGGTCTAGTTAGGTCACTTGGAGGACTATAAATAGAGGGCACTTGAGCTCATTTGCACTTACATTCTCACAACTGCATAAGGACAAGTGGTGTACATGACTGGAGGAGAGCTGCAGCTGTTGCAGTAATGACTTGCTCTTTGGTTATGGTTTGGACTTTCTGCTTTGGTTATGGTTTGGACCTTTTACTTGGCACGTTAGCTTTGGAGAGAGATATGCTACCTTGGTTGGCTATTGATTCTAGGGTTTGCTTCCAAAATTATTCTATCTCTCAAGGTTAAGGTGCTCGAGGGTGGCCTTTGTCACTATGGTTGGGTGACAATATTGAGATATTGTCTACGGTGAAACGAGCACATCTCTTTTTCTAACAGGTTGGACGCTGCACCAACACCCCCACTTTTCCCTTTATTTATGGTGATGGGTCAACTTAGAGGGCTCATGCCCCTTCAAAATTGTACATGTGGCATGAAAAGCCCTTCGATTTTTTATTTTTGTTTAATTAATTGTTAAAGCGGGCCTTTTGTTCCTCCATAGGCTAGAATAGGGGATTTTAGCTTAAAAAATAATCCTTTATTTTGAGGAAAGTTGAGCACATCCTCTATAAATAGAGGTGCACTTCCTCTCATTAGATCATCAGAACTTGAGGGAGAAATCCCTTAAGAGGTCTGAAATTTCTGAAATTTCAGATTAGCATTTTGGTCTTGGATTTGTGCTTTGGGTGTAAGATTAAGGAAATTTTGTTGAGGAGATCAATTTATAGATGTTTCTTCTTGTCTTGGTGGATGATTCATGTTCTAGGGTTTCTTCATGCATAACGACTTGGCTAGTAAGGGTTCTTTCGAAGTATTTACGGTTAATTTATGGTGTTTAAGTGATTGCTCTATCTAATAGTTGATAAGTTGCATGATATCTTGTCCCCCTTGGATAATTTTGTTTGAAACCCTAAGAAGGATTGTAATGGTGCATCCCCTTCCAGGTTCTCATTCAACTTAAGCTTGTTGAAGTATTTAAGACCTATTCTAGGGTTAAGATTGTTTATTCCCGTAGACTTTGTTTTTGGCTAGTTCAAAGACCTAGGGATTGTGATGGTACATCCCTCTAGGGTTTGTCCTAGTTTCCACCTAGATCCCTTATTGGAAGCCATAGAATACATAGGGCTGGATTAGGGATTGTGATTGTACATCCCCCTAATATTGTTATTCTAGAGATTAGACATAGGGATTATGATAATATATCCCCCTAGATCTTAATTCTTGAGTCTTCCCTTGGTTTTACTCTTCCTTGAAGTTACTTTCCTTGATTCATATGCTCGATGAGAAGAAACCGATCTCCAGTCCTCTAATCATTTTCATACCTAAAGCTTACCCAAAATGATTTTGCTTGGACTCACTCTCCGCATCATCTTGAGATTCATTGCCCTAAGTCCTAACAATCTTAACCCAAGGAATCCCCCCTTGAGTTGGAGGAGAGCTGCCTGAAGTGAAAGAGGGATTGGTAAGGTGACAATGGCCTCCCTCTTGGTTACACCGGATTGTACTTGAGCTTTCAGACTTTATCTCTATAAGTGCTAGTTTGTGTGATAACATGCCCTCTAATTTGTCCATCCTGAAATTAAATTATGCCATTTTCCTGGTCTTGGGAGGAGAAATTATATTTTTTGCTATGGTTACCGAGTGATGGTCACCAAAAAAGATTAGATTTCTATTGTATGGTTGTGATGGTTGTATGAAATTCCCAAAAATTCTATAGACTTAGATTGTATGAAAATCTTAGCAATTGAAGAGTTGTATGGATGGTTGGTGCATGAATTGTGGATGTAAAACAACATAAAGACAATATTGTGGCTGTAGTGTATGGAGGACAACAGATGGCAGCTATGTACATTGTGTATAGATGACATGTCTGTTGTACCTGTGGCTAATTGGTATTGAGGCTGGCAGCTGGAATGTACAACGATTGAGTACATAATTTGGCAGTGGTAATTTTTTTTTTTTTTAAATTGGTGTATGGATAACATACAATAATCTTTATGTACTGTATGGAAAATATGTACAATTGAGTGACAATAATGGTATTGTATGGTGTGGACCATGTGACCATGAGCTCAACTGGATTTGATATCAATGGATCAATTATGCCGATGTTTACTATATGTTTATTATATATAAAAGATGAGTGAATAATGACTTATGAATTTTACAACGAGGGTCCCCATATAAATAGTCTTAAGGGGGTGCCTTGGTGCTTTTTCATGAAAGCTTATGGCTATTTATTAAAATCATTTGCTTATTTTTTATTATTTTATTGATTTCTTTATTCCATATATTATTTTATTTCTTTCATAACTTATTAGTTTATGTATATAAAAGTCTCAAACAATGAAAACAAATTTGCAAATGCAAAACATATCTTTATTTACTTTTTAAAACAAAAATCAT
This sequence comes from Picea sitchensis, assembly GCA_010110895.2. Classification (NCBI taxonomy): domain Eukaryota; kingdom Viridiplantae; phylum Streptophyta; class Pinopsida; order Pinales; family Pinaceae; genus Picea; species Picea sitchensis. The sequence goes on from SNQJ01S0162754.1 coordinate 10,547, forward strand.
CAATTTAATGAGAAAAACAACGAGGGTTTGACATATTCTTGACATACTGGTCTCAAATCTCCTCCAAGCTTGCATATGATATGTATAGTGTATACTGCTGATGTAGATGCCAAATCAACTGCAAGCAGCCCACAACCAGTGCCAAATCAGCTCCAAGCATGCTCTGAATCAACTCGCTTCACCATAGCTCTGCAATCAGTAAATGCTCAGAAATGATCAATGAGAAATGTGTGAGGCAAATTGGGGGGATGTCATTATATATGATGGATTATAGTTGAGGAAGTGTAGGCACCATTTTCTTCTTTTTTTTTGCTTTATTCTTTTGTTTTTTCCCTAGAGGCTCGTGCAGGTGGGCCTGGATGGCTGAGGGCTGGTTCAAATGGGAACGAATCGGTTTGGGACAAAACTGACCTCCGTTCTGGTTCAGGCAAACTCACCAGGTTTGGCGAATTTGAACCTTCAAGTTCGAAATTCGCCGAACTTCAAGCGATTTCAAAGGAATTCATTGAAATTCACCATTAAATTTGCTTGGTATTGGATATGTTGCATTGAAGATCATCGAGGTTCGGTTCTTGAAAGGTTAAAAGTGAAAAAATATAAAATTAAACCCTCTGGTTCATTCTTTCCTCTCAGGCGTTGCATGTCCTCTCATAGACACGATGCCAACCCCTTCAGATTCCCCTCTCTCACAAACTTGACGTCGAGTTACGACCACAACTACTAGTTTCGGCCATGGGCTATGCTGCTATGGGCTATGCTACATGCTACCAGTTACGACTATGGGTTAATTCTCAATTTTATTTATCTTTCTTAATTCTAAAGTTATATAATGTATAGGTTATATAATATATTATAATTTATATAATATATATAATAATAACATGTCATATAATTTTCGAACTTAATATATTTATTATGTAATACATGTCTTATTCTTTAACATATATATATATATATATATATATATATATATTTGAATTTAATGGCGAATTCTGTCAAAATTTTTTTATGAGGCTATTTTTTTCTGAATTTAGTCGGTGTTGAATTTGAACACAAACACGAACCCAATGATTAAGGGTTCAAGTGGTTCTAATAAAGTGTGTGATGTTCTGATCCAAATGCAAGAACACTTATCTAGGGAAGATATGACCATGTAGATGTCACTACTGGATCATGCATATCTTTATTTTTGATGTCTGTTAGCCTTTACTGATGTGAGGGCACTGAACATGAGAAAGGATGCCACATTTCTTGTGAAATTTCTCTAAACCTAGTTCACTAAACGAATTAATTTTACTTTTCACTGATTATGCCAGGTTTTTTTCCACAAATAAATTATGCACAATATAAAATAATAACTAGGAACTTAATAGTAGAAGATAACAACAATCACATCACATGTACACAAGTAATTTTGGACAATTGTCCCTGAAAAAACCCCGTAGGGAAAACCAGTGCAACAGATTTGAAGATTTTTATTATTCAGCAGGAACATACAGAGATCTCTTACGGTAAAATTGGCCCATCCAAAATGCCAAGGAAAACCTCAGCGTATCACCTCCTCAACAGATGTACGACTCTTCTGCTAATCCCCTTGAACCAAATTGTGCCAGAAGACACCCTTGCGTGAGCCTCTGCATAATCGTACAACTGCCTGCGTGGGTACGACGTCACCTAGTACGAAGGCGCTCAGATGTGTAGGAAATGACCTCTCTAATGCTGAAGATGTGTGCCAATCTCAGTGAAGAGTCCTCTGTCTCCCTGCAAATCCTCTCTCACAAACCCTCAAGCAATTCTCCCCTTTCTCTGTTCAGAAAATTGCCCCTCTCTTGTGCATAATGCACCCCTCTCCAAGTCGATCTCCCTTTTACTCAATGAGCAAGTGAAAAATCCTATCTCCAAAAAGATGGAGGGCCAAGATTGATCCTCACACACCTTATGAGATCAATGGTTAAGATTAAAAGACCACAACTTAAATTATTTCTCGCTTTAACTTTATAAAAAGTCCTCATTAAGTCAACATTAAAGTATAACCCATTTAATGTACTTTTTCCCAGGTACAACTTTAGAAAAAGATTAACCCATCAACTTAGCTAAGTTTCATTGTCCTCCTCCATGCTAGGACTCCACGCATGGTGAAGACCTTCATTGCTATCCTATCTCAACACTCCCTCTTAGCGAGGAAGGGATTCTGCCTCAACCCCATCTGATCTTTGAACTTCATAAACTTTTGTCTAGTCAGTGCCTTGGTAAAAATATCTGCTATCTGTTCATCAGTTTGTACGTAGTCAAGCCTCACGGCTCCTCTATGTACACAATCCTGGATGAAGTGATACCTAATGTAAATGTGCTTGCTACGATCATGAAACACCGGATTCTCAGAGAACTTGATGCAACTCTGATTGTCACAATGAATCACAATAGCTTCTAGCTCCTGGCTGAACAATCCCAAGAGTAGCTTCCTAAGCCACAGTGCCTCACATGTTGCCAAGATAGCAACCATGTACTCTGCCTCAACATAGCTTAATGCCACTTATTTCTGCTTCCTGCTGAACCAGGAAATGATGCCCGATCCAATGCTGAAACAACAACCCAAAGTATTCTTCCTATCCTCTGCACATCTTGCCCAATGAACATCTATAAAGCCTGCCAATCTCTCTCCACCACTACGCTCATATAAAAACCCGTACTCCACTGTACCTTTGAGGTAGCAAAGCACATGCTTCACAGCTATCCAATGTACTCTTCGAAGGTCCACCATGAACTGACTCAAAGAGTTTACTGCAAAGCTAATATTTGGCCATGTGTTGACCAGATACATGAGCGACCCAATCAACTGATGATAGATAGCAGGGTCTACTGTCTTCGAATTTGACGCATCTCTCTTACTCCAGTTTGTGACTAGAGGTGTAGACATGGGCCTACAATCTATCATCCTGAACCTGCGCAATATCTCAATAGCATACTTCCCCTGTCCAAGGAAGAAATGCCCATCTGTCTGCCAAACCTCCAGACCAAGGAAATAGTGCATCAACCCAAGGTCTTTCATCTACTCAGCTGCAAGGTTGGCCTTGCAGTCTACTATCAGCTGCTCATCCCTTGTCAGAAATAGGTCATCTACATATAACACCAGTATGAGAGGTGTTATCGCACAAGTTGTAGGTTGGGCAAAGCTCGACCCAACCACTAATTGGCGACAACTAGGAGGGCACCTACCCACTGTCACCTTAGGCAGGTGTCCCTGTCACTTTAGAGGTAAGGTGTCATCTCAAGGGGGGAATCCTGGTGACCCTACGAAGAATGAGATGGAAAATGATGAATATGAAAAGGATGTCCCTAAAGGTCAATTCTAAGTGGTATGAAGGTCTTGGGAAAGAATCTTGGGAAGGTTCAAGGGTTGCCAAATATGTTGAGTGACCTGTCGATAGTGAAGTACCTGCCCGAGACACGAGAGAAACAAGCATACGATGCAATATAACCAATTGGACAAGCAAGTTAAGATTGCTGTCCCTAATAGCAGCTGTTAGTAACAATATATATTAGCAATGAAATGGCACAATAAGCTGCTAAATAAGTGTTAGAAATCAAGTGATGGATACACGAGAAAGACTAGCTAAGCACTAGTAAAACTCAAGATTAAAGACCAAGATACTAGCATGAAAAGATAAGGCTGTTGTAAACACTTTCTGAAACAATATGTATCAGGCTGTGACAATCAACTTATTACAGAAAGAAAATTAGCCACTAAAACTCCTCCAAACTTTGCCAAAAAGTGCGCTAGACGAAGAAGTGTAAGTGTGCAAACTTTGGGCAAATTTCAGCAGTTGATTAAATAGTTATTCAAGCAATTAGATTAGGGTTTCTGCAGCCCTAATGGCTGAAGATGCAAATTTGTAACAGAAGCAAGAACTACCCCTTTGATGGGGATGCCCTAGTGGCTGAGAGGTGCTCTAAGCACAAGGAACACAACCCAAGTTGCAAAAAGTTATTACGACAAGAAATCATGTTTTCCAATGCAATATTTTGTTTCTCCAATGCAAGAATACTTCAGATTAGTGGCTTTAAAATTGGGTGATGGAGTCTTTAAAGCACAATCTAGATCAACAACAACCCTAGGGCTATAAACCCTCTTACTCCCTAGGGTATGCCAACCAAGGTTAGGGTAAATCTAGGAGGGTATACACACTCGTATTCCTCCTAGCAACCCTTGCAAAAAAGAGAGACTTAAAACCTTTAACAAAGAGATGGAGCACTGATGGAGGGTGTATCTAGCATACTCCTCCCTAGGGTTTCCACCAACAATGACCAAAGTAAGTAAGAAAATAATAACATATGCAGATTTTTTCTTACCTAATCCAAGAAAATGAGAGAACAAACCCTAGTTACTATGCAACATTCATCCAAGATTCAAGAGAGCAAGCCTTTTGCGGGAGCGTCACTCCTCATCCAATCACCAAGAGACATTCACCATAAGACATTCCACAAGAGAGAAACACCAAAATCACCAAGAGTAGCGAAAATTTCAGCCATGTACTTCTCACAATGGGAGAGTTATGTTATGAAATGAGATCTTATGATCTCTATTTATACAAAATGTCTCCAAAATAGTTTGTTCACATAATATTAGGGTAAACCACAAGACTAGGGGTCAACAACCCTAATCTTGCCCCTTTTACAAAATAATATTAAACAATTCACTTAAAATTTGCTTTTAAACAAAAAGAAACCCTAATTTAGAGTGATGTCACCCCTTTAGGGGACGTTTTGGCACTAGGAGAAAGTCGGTGTTGGAGGAGTGTAGTTAGGCTTCCTAAAGCCACATGTCAAGCATCCAAGTCACTTCCTTCATGGTCAAAGCCCAATTCTCCTCAAAACGTCCATGTGCCAATGAGTGGTAAGCTCACCACCAAACCATAACTCCCATAGATGATGTCATGCTCCTAAATATGATGTTTTGCCTCTCCTAGTCACAACGTTTGGCATGTAGGGGCTAGGTTATGTTGTCCAAGTCATCTTCTAGGCCTTTGAAGTTTCATCTCTCTCATCCGACATGTGGGCTTTTGTCATCCACCCATGGGCTTCAAGCCCCATGGAAGCCCAAGCTAGGCTTGTTCCTCCAAAACTATCCACCAACTAGGTCCTGCAAAGACAATAAGCACGCCCTCCAAGGATCTCAAGTCAAAATATCATGATAAGTAAATCAAGTCAGTAAATGAGCCACCTAAGTATGTGCATCAAAGGTTACCCTATCAAACAATTAAGTGCTCAGAGACATTATGTGACTTGCCAAGCTTGGATATGGGAGGGTTGACGAGGTGTCTTATTGGGTAGACCTTTCCCTAGGTCAAAGAGTGTTTCCAAGAGATCCCTCTCTAAGCCATGTAAAGTGGATGAAATGGTTATGGGTCAAGACTCAATGGGCATGGGGTTCATGACATACAAGGGGTTATAATGTCTCATTCATGGGTGCCTTTGTGGAGGGTGTGTGGCACCTTTGTTTGCACTGCAATTTTTGGAAGCCCATAGTTTTGCCATTCTTTGTTTCTTTCAAATTTTAGGGACAAGTTGAAGGCCACTGTCTTGGCGTGGTGTCCAGATAATGATGATGTCACTCACAAATACCTAGTGGAAATGAGAAGGCCGACTCGTGATGAGACCCCTTTCTCCCAGCCATGCCATTGAGAGCCATTACCCTGGCTTGGTGACCAGATGATGGTAATGTCATACCACTAGATATCCATGATCATGATAGGTCGGCTCGTGATGAGACCTCCTATCCTCCAACTAACCCTTTAAGCATTCTTAATCATTATTCTTGTGGGTCTGCCTTTTCTTATAGATAAGCGTTTCTTTGTTTTCTTGAAGGATCCCTGGGCGAAGCATCTGGAAGGTTTATACATAGGATTTTATCCTTTACCCAACAACAATCCCTTTGGGCCATCAGCCCCTTCTTCCCATATAACGAGGGACAACCCCTTCTTGGGTCAATACACCCTAAATCCCAAGAGATAAGGAAATGGGGGAAATAGTGATGGAAAGTGGTAAGTATGGTCGGGAACAGTACGATGGCACCTCAAGGGAGTTCCTAGTAGCAAACCCATCCCTAAGGAAGACCACTTACCAGGGCACAATGTGAACCACCTAGGTGAAGCAGGGAAAAAGGCATAATGTCCAAGCATATGTCATGAAATCTAAAGCAGTCTAAGATACAACATACTAAAATGCCTCAAATATTGAAATGACACTTCCCATAATACTTGACTTGTACCTTATGGAGCAAGGCCCATTGCCTTCCGGAAGCCAGTTGGTGTGGTGGATGCCATCTGGAAATCTACGACCTCTGTGGTGGTGAGAAGGGTTTGCATCTGTGCAAAAGGATATTGCTAGTCATGTAGTCCCTCGACACTCCATATCTGCAACCTTAGGGCTTCGAGACATAATCTCCTTAGTTATCTCACAAAATGGGGATAACAAGAGGCACCTCCCCTGCAAGAAAATACAGGTTTGGATCAGCCTCGCTCTGCTGGAAACCCATCTCCCTCAAGTAGCTATCTATCCTCAAGTACCATGCCCGAGGTGCCTGCTTGAGCCCATACAAGGCTCTCCTCAGTCTATGGACATGCGTCTCTCTGCTGCCTACCTCAAATCCCCTTGGCTGCTCAACATATACCTCTTCCTCAACAACTCCGTTAAGGAAAGCGATCTTCACGTCCATTAGGTGAACACGCCAACCCTTCTCTGCTGCCAACGATATGACTGCTCAGATCGAGTAATACTTGGCCACCGGGGCGAAAGTCTCCTCATAGTCAACTCCCTCTCCCTGTGAAAACCCCTTGGCCACGAAGCAAGCGTTGTACTTGTCCACGCTTCCATTTGCTGCATGCTTGACGTTGTAGATCCACTTGGATCCAACCACCTTCTTGCCTTCTGGACTAGGCACCACCTCCCATACATCATTCTTCATATTGGAGGCATATTCCTCCATCATGGCCTCCTGCCACACTCTATGCTGTGCGGCCTGATCATAAGTGGAAGGCTCTGCATCAATAAGTTGTGTCATCAATGCCATGTACCCAAGTCTCTCTGGTGGCTTACTTCATCTGAAGGCTCTCTCTGGAGGCCTTGCCAACCTAGAATCACTGACTGTGGATTTATACCACTTAGGCCGTGGCTTTGTGTTCTGCTCCTGTGGAACTGCATTACACTCCTCCTCCTCATCATCTAGCTCCCGATGATCTTGTCCAAAAATCTCTCTGTAAACACTTGTACCTGAACCTGTACCCTGTGTCTGCTGCTGTGATCCTATTCTATGACTATGTGCCTCTATCTTGACCCCTGAGTTCTGTCCTTGCTAGTTCTTTGAATGTGCTGATAAATCTCTCGACCTATTCAATGCACACTCTGCCTCGAACTGTACATCCGTACACACAATGATCTTTCTGTGTGCTGGCACAAAGATCCTGTAGATCTTGGAAGCCTCGCTATAACCAACCAAAATTCCCTTGTCTGCTGTGAGGTCCAGCTTTGTCCTCTTCCCTGAAGGGACGTGACAGTAACATACGCTGCCCCAAATGCGAAAATGACTCACATCCGGTTTGGTACCTGTAAATACCTCATCAGGTGTCAACTTCCCCAAAACTGTGTGGGGACTCCTGTTCTGAATATAAACAACTGTGCGACTAGCCTTTGCCCACAAAAATAGTGGAAAACCTTGATCATGTATCATCGCTCGTGCTGCTCCGACTATGGTCCTGTTCTTTCTCTCGACCACTCCATTTTGTTGAGGCTTATAAGGAATAGTGAGTTCCTTCTTGATCCCTACTGCTGCACAATAATCCACAAACTCCTTGGAGGTGTACTCACCCCTGTTGTCGGATCTCTGAATCTTCCTGCCAGTTTGGTTCTCAACCAAAGCTCCGAACTCCTGAAACCTGTCGAAGACTTCATCCTTAGCCTTCAGGAAGTATATCTAGGTCTTCTTGGAGCAATCATCAATGATTAGAACAAAGTATTTGAAGCCACTCACTGACTCCATGCTCATCGAACCACATACGTCAGAATGTATCAAGTCCAATACTCCCTTGGACCTGTGCTCGCTTGGTGGAAATGGTCTCCGGGCATACTTTCCCATTGCACAACCCTTGCAAGGGTCATGTTTCTCTGCTGTGAACTTAGGCAATCTAGTGACTTCCTGTCTCAAGTGCCCCAACGCACCAAAGTGTAAGTGCGCCATCCTCCTGTGCCACAAATCACCCATGTTTGTGGTTGTACTGACCAATGCTCTCCTTGACTGAAATTGTAGCTTGTATACCTTCTCTTCTCAAACCCCAATCATCCTGTCCATCTTCTCGCTTGACCTTGTTAGCTTGACGAACGCCCTTCCCTTACGGAAAGTGATCTCATACCCTTTATCCTCCATAGTAGAGACTGAGATGAGGTTCTTTGTCAACCCCAGAAAACCGGTCATTAATTAGTATTAATGGTCATCGAACCGGTTCAAATTTAATTGTGTTTTCAAATTTATAAAATTATATAATGGGCATAAGTTATAAGATGACATATGATAAATCATAAGTAATTGTGTTTTAATATTTTATTGTTTTAAATTATAAGTTATTGCCTTTAAAATTTATTATTTAATAAATTAAATGTGTTCAATTTTTATTTTTATTTTTATATATTTGTTTTTTAAGTCTTATTAGGCAAAGAAAATTTGAGGGGACGTCCAGAAGTCCCCCTTTTGGGGGGGACGTCCAGAAGTCCCCTTTTCAAGGGGGACATGTTGGAGTCCCCTTTTTGGGGAGACTTGTCCCCCACCGTGGGGAGTCACGTCCCCCTGTGTCTCCCCAAAAAGGGGACGTGGGGAAATGTCCCCCTGGAGTCCCCCCGTCCCGGGGACGTGGGGAAATGTCCCCCTGGAGTCCCCCCGTCCCAGGGACGTGGGAAACGTGGGGGACGCGTCCCCGTGGAACACTGGTTTTTTTCCACAAATAAATTATGCACAGCAGGAAATAATAACCAGGAACTTAACAGTAAAAGATAACAACAATCACATCACATGTACACAAGTAATTTTGGACAATCGTCCCTAGAAAAACCTCGGAGGGAAAACCAGTGGAGCAGATTTGGAGATTTTTATTATTCAGCAAGAAAATATAGAGATCTCTTACAATAAAATCGGCCCAGCCAACATGGCTAGGAAAACCTCAGCGTATTACCTCCTCAACTGATGTACAACCCTTCTGCAAACCCCCTTGAACCAAATCGTGTCAGAAGACACCCTTGTATGAGCCTCTGCGTAATCGTATGGCTGCCTGCGTGGGTACTGTGTCAGCTAGTACGACGACTCTCAGATCTGTAGGAAATGACCTCTGCAATGCTGAAGATGTGTGCCAATCTCAGTGAAGTGTCCTCCTCTGTCTCCCTGCAAACCCTCTCTCACAAACCCTCAAGCAATTCTCCTCTTTCTCTCTTCAGAAAATCACCCCTCTCTTGTACATAATGCGCCCCTCTCCAAGTCGATCTCCCTTTTACTCAATGAGCAAGTGGAAAATCCTATCTCCAAAAGGATGGAGGGCCAAGATTGATCCTCACACACCTTATGAGATCAATGGTCAAGATTAAAAGACCACAACTTAAATTATTTCTCAATTTAACTTTATAAAAACTGCTCATTATGTTAACATTAAAATATAACCCATTTAATGTACTTTTTCCCAAGTACTACTTTAGGAAAAAGATTAACCCATCAACTTGGGTAAGTTTCATTGTCCTCCTCCATGCTAGGACACCATGCATGGTGAATACCTTTCTTGCTATTCAATCTCAACATTTCTGTGGTTTTCCAGGTCATGTGGCTTGTACTAGCCTGTTTCCTGTACATACGAACATGAAATGGATTCGTTTGATTTGCTCATTTGGTTTATTCATATTGTGAAATTATTTTCTGATACATATGCTGAATAGGAAGCATGCTGGGTTTATTTCCTTCGTTGCATTAAATCCTCTTTTCTTATTACAATTTGCATGTATTATATATAACTGTAATTCTTCTTGTCATCAAGTGGTCTGTCTGAAAGGTAAAATTTCCGTTTATGACTTTTTCTTCTCTGTATTTCAGTACTAATGCTTTTTGGCTCGAACACACTGTTTGACTTGACCTAAGGAGAAATACCTAAAGTTTTTATTCTGTACTATAAATCTTGTTATTGATGTCATAAACCTCTAATTAACTTGAGGTAAATGTGTTATCTGTTTGGGTAAGCTAAAATAAAATCTTGCAAATTTGAGTTGGAATCAACCATCTTTTAGTAAAGTGCTCTTCTGGATTTGTTAATTACGCAGGAGAAGGATGAGAACCTGAGTGGTGAACATGTGAGGGAGGGGTTGACAGGTATAGTTTCAGTCAAAGTTCCAAAACCAGAGTTTGAGGGGCAAACAAAAGTAAGTGATGGCAGCTTGAAGAATTTCATTATTCTTTTTAATGTCTTGAACTTCTGTAGAATGTGTAGATATATATTATTTTGTTTTTTTTAGTACTTCTCTTGTCAGGTCCTTAATTGCTTTTCTAGCTTGCATAAACTACATTGTCTTAATCTGGCAGCTTTATATGAATTGATATTTTTCTTTGATAGGAAATTTCTTCTGAAAATATCCTGATATTTTATATCTTGGATGTTGATAGACAAGATTAGGAAATCCAGAGGTGCGGAGGATTGTGGACCAGGCTGTTCAGGAGTATCTTACAGAGTACTTAGAATGTAATCCTGGAGTTCTTGAATC
>SNQJ01S0162755.1:3835-21415 GCA_010110895.2 Picea sitchensis
AAAGGATGAGACCATTAGAACGTCGTTCACCACTTTGGAGGAATTATTGCATGTGTGAGGGAAAAACTCATGGGAAATCAACCAGGCTAAAAAGCCCAGTTGACAACCTGAGGATAAAAAACCCTCAGTGAAAAGAACTCTCCTAATGAGAACATCCCAAGGTACCTGACCTAACTATGATCCATGCAGACTTATTACATTATTAACCCACGCAGGCGTGCGGAAATTTCGTTTACAAAATTTGGTGCTAGAGCATAAAATGCCCAGGTAGAACCAATATTGTCTTCAACATACTTGCATCTGATGATGCATACCTTCATGGCACATGAGTTGACCCCCTAGTGCTAAATGGGCGGTCAACAGGACCTTCGCATTATATTTCAATCGGGTTCGAAAGTTACATTCAATAGTGACTGTCTACACTACTTTGCCAACCAACCTGACTTACAATGAAAAGATGCAATATATAGAAAAAGATGCGCCCCTTGGGCTGCCATGCTCCCAACTACTACTCCTAGAATTTCGGCTTTGGTTATTCCCTGCCAGGTGATCTTTCGAATGGGACTTACTAAGAATAGGAACCCGGATGTACCCAATCATGTCATAACTGACGCCTTTACCATGATCGTTTGGTCATCAACAAGATTCCATCATTAGTAAGTGATGCGTCGACGCTTCTCCTTTGAAGGGTCACCCGAATGATCGAGCACTTTGTCAGACTTCTGCCACCCAGTGTAACAGGCTTTGATTGATGTCGCGTGATCATTGGCCGTAGTATGCATGTGGCGGGTTGGAATGGCAGGTGACTGTGGACTGTCACTCGTGTTTACTAGATGGTGACGACGGTCAAGGGACCACGCATCTCCTTCAAAACTGTTTTGGGTTCCGCCTACACTTGTCCCTCTCGACGGGTGGGTTTTCAGCATCTGCGTGACGTGTATCCACCGCGCGGACACCCCCCGTCAGATCCCTTGCTTCCCGGCAGGAAACAAGATGCTTATAGATCCAACTTAAACAAAATTGCAAGAGAAAGAAAATGCTTTCAAGAGCTTATACAAGATATGAAAGAAAAAAGAGAAATTCCTCTAACTATTATGACATATAAACAATGAACTTGAAAAGAAACTAAATGAAAGTAGAAGCATAAACAACTATGGACAAATTAGCATGTAAAGTAAGCCTTACGATACTGCATGGGTGGCTAGGCCAATCCTCTTTGCAGGGTGTAGACAAACAATTAAAGAAAATAAATAACTTGAAAGAAAGAGCTAACTACTTGCAACCTCAACAAAGGCACAAGGTGGAGGACAAGCCTACCGGTTTTGTGCCCAAGTGGGTGAATGAAATAAACAAATAAAATAACTTAACTTGAAATGAAAGCAAGTAAACCTAGCCACACAACCTTGTCTTAAGAACAAGTGTGGAAAACTTTAAAATGAAATGACAAAACTTGAAAATAAATCTAACAACTAGCCTTATGATTTTGCATGGGTGGCTAGGCCAATCCACTATGCAAGGTGTAGGCACAAATAATTAAAAAACGCAGAAAATTAAAACTTAGAGAGAAATGCAAGCCCAAGAGACTCTCTTTGGGCTTGCTTAAAATGATAGAAGAAGTGAGAAGAGTTGGGTGAATAATACCCCAACTTGGGAGGTCTTTTCTTGACGTTTTGGGGCCCCAAATGGGCTGTACCTCCTTCTTTCTGGTTCAAAACTTGCTGGAAAAGCTGCAAAAGTAACAAAAAACCTCAAATATTTTCTGTTAGTAATAACATAAAATTTTTGTGCATAAAATCAACAAGTAAATATATTTAAATGAACTATTCAAAGGGGTTAGAATGCCCAAAATATGATTGGAAATGTACATAAAACTATTGCAGAAATTTAAAGAGGCTTGAGTTGGGTGAAGGGACAAATTTCCATATCTGAAATTTGTCCACAAAACCTTTGGGTGGCTTGCCAAACTTGTGAAACAAAGTTACAGAAAAGAGAGAATGTGAATAGATCTTAAAGAAGAAACAAAATACTTTGCAAAATCCAAAAAATTGCTCACTAGATCTACAATACTACTATCATAGATCTATCCAAGCAAAATACTTTTCTTGGAATATCTACTTTAGATCTATAAACAATGCATACACAAAATAAATAAACCAAACAATATCACCTCCAATAAGCAAGATGACACCAAGAGGACTCTCAATGCACCATGGATCCTCCAAAGATTTCTTTATTCAATAGAAAAAGGTTGCTGCAAGTACTTATTGTACTTGCAGCAAGCTTTACACAAGAGCAAGAGAAAATGGGAGAAAGAGAGAAGAGTGGGAGAGGAGTGGGAGAGATTTGGGCATAGTAACAATATACTGAGAATAAATGTTGTGAAATGAGGAGGGGTGGGCTTTGTTTTATACTTGGGACCAAGAGAGACCCCTCTTGGATGATCTCCAAGTGGCAATCAAGCAAGAGAGGGTGAGGGGGAAAGGGAGAAAAGACCTTTTCCTATGGTCAAACATGAGGTTAGACACCAAGGGGGGCGAAATTAGGGTTTAGGTGGTTTTTTCACTTAAACGTTTTATTTCCCATGTGTCACTTTAACCTAGGGAACACCACTTTAAGTTGTTGGGTAAGCAAGGGGGGGTTCTTTAAGTGGAAAATTACTTTTCCAACTTAGGAAAAAGGCTGGGAAACCTTTCCCACTCTCTCTCATGTCTTTTTTCCCTTTTTACAATTTTTAGCATTTTTACTTAGCCAAATTAAAACAATTAATTGCTGACTCTAGACTGACTTGGACTCCTCATGGACAATGACCTAGCAAAACTTGTCCAATTTAGCTGAAACTTGGTCCAAGGGTGTAGGGAGTCTCTTTCCATTTCTTTTGAGTACCCACAACCCTATCAAAATCCCCAAGGACCTAGTTTTTACATTTTTACATCAAAATTAATTAAAATTACCATTAATTGGGTAATTTTAAAATATTAAAAAAACTACTTAGACTCGACGGAATTCCGCAAGACTCTAGGAGATGTCTAGCATGGTCATTTACAATATTCTTAAACCCTAGTCACCCATTGGGATCGATCATTAAAACACCTTTCACCACTTTGGAGGATTATTGGGAGTGAAAAACTCAATGGTAATTAAAATGGTTGGTTAGCTAGATCAATTACTTGAGGAAAAAAAACACTTGATGAAAGGACTTCCCTAATGATAAAGTCCTAGGTACTAACCTAAAATATGATCCATGCAGACCCATTACATTATTATCCCACACAGGGGAGCGAAAATTCCAGTTACAAAAATAAGTGCTGAGGGCAAAATTCCCTTGTAGAACCAGCTAGTCTTCAACTTTGTTGCACCATCAGGTACATAGCTTCATGGCACATGGAGTTGACCCCCTAGTCAAAATAGGTGGTCAACAGGGTCAGCAGTCATTTCTTGGTTTAGTAGGAAGCAAACTTCAATAGCATTGCGTTCAACAAAGGTAGAGTACATGGCATCTAGTCCAGCTAGTTGTGAAGCCATCCGGCTTCGCAAGCTACTCACAGGATTGTTTGGTCAGGAGCTTGAGGCGACTGTGATCCACTATGATAACCAGAGTTGCATCAAACTCTCAGAGAATCCAGTGTTTCACGACAGGTCAAAGCACATTAAGATCAGATACCACTTCATCAGAGACATGGTGCAGAAGTGAGCAGTTCAGCTCCAATATATTCCTATAGAGGAGCAGTTGGCAAACATTTTCACCAAGCCCTTGGTCAAGGGAAAGTTCGTCTTCTTCAGAGACAAGATTGGAGTAGTGGAGAATACCTTCCTCGCTAAGAGGGAGTGTTAGTGTTTGTAGCTCAGACAGGTATTTCCGTAAGGGTGTCTACTTGTAGAAATCATCATTAAATGTATCCTATACTTTTCCTAGAATTCACTTTATTAATTTATTAATAAAGTGAATGTCTTTTTATAAAGTGACTTTTAATTAATAAAGTGACTAAGTTAAAGTCAGTTAATGATTGAATTAAAAGAGTTGTTGATCTCACGATCTATTCTTGACCGTTGAGATTAGGTAAATCACTCAACACAAAAGACAGAGAGGGTAAAGGAAAAGACACAATCAATTTTCATTTCGCAAGTCACTAGAGGTGAAGGAGAAAAATCAGAATTGATTTTTCAGCTTGGCAAGAAAGAAAAACAGGTTGCATGCATCCCAAGGCAACACGACTTTTGAGGTAGCATGAAAATTGAGACTAATGTTTTGAGGCAGCATAGATTTTGAGGCAGTACGGATTTTGAGGCAACACATCTTTTGAGACATCACAGACTTCGAGGTAGCACATCTTTTGATGCAACATGTCTTTCGAGGCAACTTCATTTATTGCAGCAGGTACAAATCCATACAGATCTATACGAACAACCTCTGTGATTGGAAGCACACAAATCGAGGCAACATTGTGGTTCAAGTTTGTAGATTTGGTTTGTGGTTTTAATTTCTTAGAGCTATTTTCCCAGTGAAGGGAGCTCTTGTAAGTTCTGATGTTATTTGATGAAGAACTAATTTGGAAGAGAAGAAACATTATTGTCTACTATTTGATTGCTTTTCTCGTTTTCCACTGCATGCAAGAGTTAATTATTTCAGCAAAGTATTTAGATCTGGTCTGTTTACTTAGTTAGTTGATCTAGAGTAAATTAACAAAGCCTGAGTTCTTCCCCTTGATATCTCTTTCTACCCATTGCAAAAATGGATTGATTTGCAATGTGCACAATTTCCGGGGTATATGCTGGGCAAATCCCCACTTCATTCCCTGGGATTTTGGCAAGGTGGTATTTCAAGCGATTGATGCTGCCAAACATTTCCATACCACATAACTTGTAATTCAACCTCATTTTGTTATGGCCGTCATAAAGTAGACCATACTCCCACATTGGGTCCAATGGCTTTGGCATTTTGGAATGTGTGGATCACTAATTAAATTTGTAAACCTATGGGACAAAAAAAAGGGGGGGAAATTTAGAATATAAATCCACAAAAAAACTTAAAAAATGCTACAATTAAACTACCATAGCTACATAAGTGTTAAATCCAGTGTTACAAAAATCGTTTCGGGGAAATTTAGAATATAAATCCACAAAAAACTTCAAAAATGCTACAATTGAACCATAGCTGCTATTAAGTGTTAATCCAAGGCATTAATGAAAATCAAAGCCAGAAAAAAAATCGTTTGGGTCCGTAGAAAACAATCAACGCTTCAGGAAAAATCAAAGAAAACAGATCGGCAACATCGACAAACTTAAAAAATGTAACATTATTTTTTATTTTTGAAACATTTAAAGAAATAATAGCATCAAATAGACAGATTTCTACATGAATATGGAAAGAAAACTCATATATAAGATATATAAGATGTCTAGTGATACATCACACATAAAAATGAATCATGTCCCAATTCCCGAAGTCATCAAAAATATAATAAATCATAAATGTATCTGATGATCGCCATCATGACTACAGAGTACATGACCTGAGTCATCTAAAATGAAATCAAGTAATAAACTATGGATTCCCTCTAACCTTTTTACGGGCAAAGGTAATAGCTGTAGAAACCGTTTTTCCTCTAGCAATAGGAGTACGTGCCCTTGAGGCATGTGCACTGCATCGAGAGTCAAACGCCCTCTAGCTAGAAGTAGAAGACCCTCGAGAAAAATGTCCCCTAGTTAGCAACACCGGGTAGAGTCGAATCGCTATGCTACCATCGGGCTCATCTCCTCCGACCGTGACTCTCGCTCATAGGCAATAATTTTGCATCATGGAAACCGGTCATCCTCAAACATCCGGACCAAGTCCGAGATACTATGATCATCACTAACGGCCCTAGCCAATCACATGGCCCAAGAATTGTGTTCCCTAACCTCCATAATCTTCCATGCAAAGACGGTGTCACCCTATCCAAATGAATGGCCTTCGATCACTTTATTCAAAGTCACCCACAACCGAGATTGTAGTAGACGACCGGGGAATCATTAAGGCGTGAGGTATCCAACCTGTAGAGGATCATAAATTAATTTATTAGAATGTAAAGGAACATAAAATTAAATGACAAGTTAATAATTTATAATTTTAAATGAATTTGAAATTTCATTAACCTGGCGCTTTTGGTGTGGTATTTTTCAAATACACTCCAGCTACTCCACAACCAGAAGAGCTACATGTCTCGCTAAGCACCTTAATTGCCATTTTTTGTAGAATAGGTGTGGTTGCGCTATAGTTCTCCCACCAAGTATCTACAACGAACTAGAGAAAGTTGAAACATAAGAGAAGACAAATTGAAATTTGAAAATGAATATTGAAAACTTAAAAGTTAAAAGTTAAAACAAGGTGAAACTTACTTGGCATTATGTTCTTCCTATCATTTATGGCAATATCAAACCCAAATAAGACAATGGACCTCTTATAAAGTTCCAACCGTTGGGAAAGCTCTAATTGGTCGGAGCTGCACTTGGAACCATCCTCAGGACACACTCAAAGAACCCAGACATAACCTCTGAATCAAAACCTGAAGCCATAGCTGTAGGAGAATGTACGGTTGAGGTATAACCCTGCAACATTAATGGGGTTTATGGAGTGTCTTGTTCCATCTAACAATCGCCTCATCCATATATATCATTTTTCTCTCATGCCCTTGATCCCCCTGTCCACATAATAAGCACGAATAGACTCTTTGGCCCCACTCCAGGCTCCTCGGTAGGTAGCCCATTGTGGGCTTGTCCTCGCCGACTGTTAAGAACCTTTACCAAAGGTTCATTCATGGTGCACACCTCATTCACCGCATCACAAAAGCTCTCCCGGTATGCAACTAGCCTCATAATGGCTTGCCCTTCTAGTTTACTGCTAAATGATAAAGCACGCAACTCAAGTGAAAGGAACATTGTCTGCAAATCCCACCTAGAATTCAAAAGAGACCAAGAGAAATAAAACTAGTAGTAAAGCTGAGATGGCGTGACGACCAACTCTTTATCAATTGGGAATTGTCTCATCATGCTAAGTACAAAAGCATGATTGTATATGAATTTTATGATGCTCCTCGCTAAATCAATAACATCCTCGATCTAATCAATCTTTCCCATATCCTCTAACATCAAGCCAAGGCAATGAGTGGCACAAGGAGACCAAAATAGTGTAGGATACCTAGACATAAGCATCCTACCAACAAACACATAATTATTACACTTTGCAAGATTGTCTGCTATGACTTGGACAACATGTTGCATACCTACCTCTTGGATGAACCCATCCAACAAATCACAGAGTAATGCCGCATCCTTGACATGTGCAGATGCATCTATAGATTTCAAAAACATTGTCCCCCGGGGACAATGAACCAAGAATGCAAGGGTCCCAATTCTTCCCACTGGCCCAACTATATCCTAATATCATCAGGGTATCCTTCTGCGGAATTGCCATGAATCCTAAGCTCCCAGAACCTCCTGAAAGTGCACCCACCTTTTCATTTTGAAGGATGGGCCCTCTCAACTCATAATAAGTGGGGGGCTTATACCCCGGACCAATAATACTAGCAGCCTCAAATATGGACACATAGAATGGGTTCCTGCAAAATTGAATGGAATATCACCCATAGAAGGCATCTACCCACAAGTTTGTCTCCTTTTTTTTTTCAACATGGACTTGATAGACTATTGTGCACCCGTGTGGTTCTGGCATAAAATATGATGATGTTACTGTAGGCATTACAGACTGTGAGGATTGGATCTCACTAGACTCCACCCCTACTGCCTCATGTATGAGTGTGTGTGTGTGTGCTTTCCTTGACTTGGATCTTGAAGCCATTTCTTTTTTTATTTCCAGGTGGTACCTGCTTGTTTGTTAAATACTTCAGTGCTTTTGTGGTCTTCGAACAAAGCCTTGCTTGCCTCGTGCACAAATCCCACCATCTCTGAATTTTGCAAGGTGGTATTTAATGATATACCCATTCCAACATTGCTTCCCATAAAGCTTGCATTTGAGATGTTGTCGACTCCCTGGAGGATCAGGCTCACCACACTCCCAGAATGGATCTAATGGCTTTAGCATCTTTAATATGGAAAAAATATGAACCTAGGCAAAAAATAATTTTTTAGCATGTGTTATTGATGAAAATGAAAATTTAAAAATCTGAGATAAATCAATTATGTATCTATAGCATTCAAACTTGGTTTTGAATCCGAAATAGACACAAAAAAAAAATTTAAACTAATTTACATTGACCTATGGCAAGAAAATCCCAAAAACGTTTCTTGGGCATACATGGCAAGAAAGAAAATCACATAACAATGGAAAAAATGGTTTTTGATCCATCAAAAAATCTATTTTGAAGATGTAAAACCCATTATTACCTAAAACTCATGAAAATTCATATGGTGAAAAATGAGAAATAATGGGCAATTTTTTTACTTACCTCCAAATGCAAAAATTGTGAAATGGACTAAAAATTTCAATGTCAAATCCACAAATTTGACCCTTGAATCCACAAAATCCCAATGGCAAACCCTCCTTGGCTGGTTGAATGGCTTAGCTCTCCTCCTTGGCTAAATGCACAAATAAAAAACTAAAAACCCCTCACTTTTAATCCTTCCTAAAACCCGCTGGTTTCTTTAGTAATTTAAGACGTACCATTTTTTTCCCATCACTCCATGATTTTTTCCTTTCGATTTTTTCCAAAAAACGTCGATTTCTTTAAAATCGCCAAAACCTGGCCCATTTTTTCAACTGATTTTTCCTGAAAATCGCTTTTCAAGAAAAATCAAGGATTTCGCGATTTCAATAGCGATTTCTGCGATTTTTTCACGATTTTCTCAACAGAGGTTAAATCCTCCATTAAAAAGGGGCAAACGAGGTATATCTAATAGATATTGCAAACCCTATACTAAATCTTGAAAAACAAAGAAAATGAGGGAATAATTTTGTTTACATACCCGGTTCAATGGATATGGTAGATTGGAGTAGATCCTCGCTCCACAAATGCTTACTTGATGGAAATGAAAACTATGGATTTCGCCTTGTTTGCTTGATGGAAAATGGTTACAATACCATTAGAGCTCAAACCCCGTAGGCAGTGTTTGCAAAATGACCAAATAAAACCCAAAAAACCGATTTTATAACCCCAAAACAGGTCGGAATCCCAGCAGGGCGATAATTTCCATCGATCCACGATAATATCGCAAATTATCTCGATAATTTCAAAATATCGGAATTATCGCGATAAGTTAAGCCGATATTATTGGTGATGTTGAGTTTAGCGATAATATCACGATGATTCTATACGTGCAACACTGATTTATTTACTTTTGAAATAGAGCATCATTTAGGGAAGCCCCCCATCAGGTGATTTTCCTTCATCCAGGAAGTGTGGGAAGTTGGAGCCTAGGTGACAGTGGTTACCCTTGTAAGTTGCCATCGATTTGTCATTTGTGAAGACCTTGGCCTCTCTTGTGACAATTCGAGTGGTAACATAGCCTAAAGTGAGAAGAAGAGTTGCTGTGGTGATAGTGGGAAACCTTCCTACATGCCCCTAGGGTTGCACTTGGTTTTGGGACTTTGAATATCTTTGAGTGGAGCTCCGGTCTAGGAGATAACAGATTTAATTGGTTTTCTTGATGGCAATTTCTCTATGGGAAAATTGAACTATGTTAGTTACTAATATTCATGGACTTGCAAAGTCTAGTTAGAAGATTTATCCTACTTTGCTATTTTGCATTTTATAATTTCTTGGCTAGTAACTTGAAATGCATTATAAGTCGATTTAATTTAGAAGATTTGGCTTACTTCGCTAGTTTGCATTTTGTAATTTCTTGGCTAGTATTTGCAATGCATTATAATTTGATTTAATTTTATTTTCATGAACTATATTGTCATATTGCATTATTATTTGCTAGGGCTTTTGGAATAATTCTTTGGTTTATAAGGATTCGATGAAATATTATGTTTGAACAAAAGTTAAAGAAAATTGATTGTATATCTCAATAATAAAAGATTCCTTTATTATTAGTGAGTAAATTGCAATTACATGTTATTGTATTGTGTTAGGGAATAGCCAATGCATGCAAGGTCTCGATGGAATCAATTAGGGAGTTTTGTGACAATGAAGTAATTGAGGAGTCTGAAGAGTCCTATGATGAAGACCAACAATTGGAGCAACTTTTATCTGGACAAATATGCATGAAAGTTTACTCATTTGAGAAAGGTCGATGGAAAGTTTGTTTCTCTCTCCTTGGTCAATTTGCTAAATGTGAGTTCTACTATAAAATACTAATTTGAAAAAATAAATGTTCAATTTATGAGATATCTCACTTGCAGGAATACATGTTCCCAAGTCAGGAAGAAGAGTAATTTTGTCTGGGTCATTTAATCCCTTACATGAAGGCCACCTCAAGCTTTTGGAGGTAGCTTCCAGGTATGTTGTCTGGTGAGATTGTATTGTGGATCTCTATGTACATGTAATTCTCACAGCAATGGTTCCTACTTATGGCTACTGGAGTTATAAATATAGAAAAAACTTTCTTAGTCTAATCCCACCCTAAAATATGAACTGAAACTTCCAGTTCAATAATTCCAATAGCAATCTGGAAAGATATCTTCCTCGAGCTCATTTCCACATTAAAAACAAAAATTTGTATAATATATACCTTCTTTTGACTTCAGTAATTTCCAAACTTTATCAATGGAATTTATACTGGTTGCAATTTTGATAATAACTGGTTTGCCTGACATTTCTAATTAGGAGTTATATAAATCCATAGTTTGACACCTTGAAAAGTTAAACATATCATGCTAGTAGGTGATTAGTAAGCAATGGTCATAGTGATAAAACTAGTTACAAGAACATGTACAACTTGGTAAGTCAGACGGAATGGTTCTGTCAGTAGACAAAATCCATTTCTAGCTCCAGGATTCGGCCCATAGTTATATGCATTATGTCAACCAAGCCTCGGGTGCAACTTAGTACAATTACCCAGGCCTACCACTCCATAAACGAATCTACATCAGAGACCACCCTCGTAGTGAATCCGCAAGAGTAAGGCATTTGTTTTAATTTTCGTTGTTTTCCATTGTAGTGCATCCATGCGAGGTGAGACTCCTGTTTGCCCTATAATTCTTTCATAAAGTACTCCTTGAAAGGAGTGGTACTTTATCAAAGATCATCATCCACCAAAGTCTACCACTCCTTGAGAAGACTTGCACTAAATTCCAAAAAAAGAAGCACCCAGGCAATTCCCTCCTGATAAAATAGTTTGATTATTATCTAGTAAGACCATATGGCATTACTAAGGCTATTGCCATCCAAGGAAGAGTTCCTATATAACTGGTCATGACACTATGGGCATATAATAAGATAATTTCCCCAACTGATATTTATTGTTCCTCATACCATCCTACAACAAAATCTAAATGATCAGGAAATCCAATACTAATAATAATACATATCTATTATTTACTCAATACTTGCCAGGGTACTTCATGCAGAGACTGCATTTCTTATAATTCAAAGATTCTTGGGCATACTAGCACAATGAAATTGGCTGTCACTTGTTGCAAAAATGCTGAATATAGTCAGAGATCAATAAATTTTTCTTGTCCAACAAATCTGTGAAAATAGGAGTCCCAGCAAGAATGCAGTTTTAGCAAATTTCAAAGACTATAGTTCCAATGATGTGCACTGAAACAATATAGGTAATATATTGAATTTGGGTGCCTTGATCTGATCTACACCTCAATGTGTGCAAGTTCTAACTATACTGCCTCCATTGTCCAAAAGTACAATCTTTTTGCCAGACTACACATTTAGGTATCAAAATCTGGTCCTATTCTTATAGAAAATGGGTGGGTGGGTTGATTTAACAATAAAATTCAGTGACACCCACATTTCTCTTTGGAGAGTACAGAGTATAGACCAGTGATAAATGATGTTGAATAAGATAGAAAATGGTATTAGAATATAAAATTTCAGGAGGACTTTGGTCTATTTCATTACCTGAAAACCTCTTAAGAATTTTTAAAGCCACAACTTTTATTTCCTATCTTTAAATGAGATGGAATTGTCAGAGTATGGTCTTCTATGTGTTATATCCACGATTAATACAATAAAAATTAGTGACATGGAGCCTTTGAATGAACTTATTAGAAATAAGATTCTTGCCCATGTAGGAAAGCATATACCTTTCTGCATCTTTTTACATTTAGACTTATATTTATATTCAATACTACATTTGTTTTGAAAGGGAGACGCCAGCTTTTATTGGTCGGATCCTTAAATTTTTACTGCATTTATCTGTTTTGTCTTGTTATTTCTTTAAACACTTTTACCTTCAATCCAATTATTTGTATTACGTTCTTTTATTAGCCTAATGATCTAATCCATTCCTTCCATTTTCATTTTTAACTTGCACTCGTCTCTTGCTCAAATGGGCATAAAATAAGTCTATGCCTCCTGTTGCCGCCTTTATAAACACCTCGGGTAACGTGGAAGAAACCTTCAATCCACTGGGTGTGTCCTTGGGGGCAAGTCTCGAGTCAAGGTGTTGTCCCCTGATCCTCGACTTCTCCGTCTATGCCAAATCCTAACAAAGCCAAGGGGGGTAGTCCCTAAATAAAATAAACTAAGGCTCAAAACTAAATCTAAGCACAATTAGTATTCTAGGAGTTTATTGCAACAAGGACAAGATAATCAAATATCAGTCTACACTAGCAGCATATGATTCATTCACTTATCCAAAGATATATTCAATGACAATACAACAAAAGAGATACATACATCAATGAGATCCTTTCATGAAAGATGAGATAAATACTGATTCTTGCATGTAAATAAGCAAATGATATACTTCAAAATGGAGATGCTTTGAATAGAAGTACTTTTGAAGTAAAATACTTGAAAGTAAATGGCTTGAAAAAAGTAAATCTGATTAGACCAGTGCCAAGAGTCGTGAGATATATGTAACACTGCTGAAAATGGAGATTGTCGTGTGAATTTCCTTGTAGATTTTAGAGTTGATTAATGTTTAGAGTGACTGTTATTGCATAAAAGAAAACTAATCTAGATGTGGCCTCTAAGAGGCTATTCCTTAGGATGGAGGTCGAGCTTGCTGAATATCCAACAGGGAGAGTATCCCTTGGATTTTGCACACAAGCTCAAGAGAGT
The DNA here is from genome assembly GCA_010110895.2 of Picea sitchensis. Taxonomy (NCBI): domain Eukaryota; kingdom Viridiplantae; phylum Streptophyta; class Pinopsida; order Pinales; family Pinaceae; genus Picea; species Picea sitchensis. Next base: position 17,017 of record SNQJ01S0162755.1, read on the forward strand.
GTGGGAGATCCAATGGGGAGAACTTAAATCTCAAAGTTCCCGCCAGATTTCTTACACAAACCCTCTTGCGTTTCCAAACAAGCAATAGGTCTTAAAGATTTCCCTAAATTAGACTAAATCCACACTGACCAGCCCCGGTTCTACGTGGACAAGAAATTGAAAATGCAATAAAATAAATGACTGTTCTAATTAAACTAAATCCACACTGTCCAACCCCTGTTTGGCCTGAGCCTACTTAAGGGCGCTGAGGGGATTGGTTTATTTGCAAAAAAAAGGAAAATTGCGAAATTAAAATTTGCAAAAGGGAAATCTATTCTAGCAATTAAAAGATTACTTTACCAAAAGGAAATCTAAACTAAATGTTATTGTGTTTGTGATGAATTTTAGATAGATTTTATCTTAGGTGATGAATTGTAAAATTTGACAGACTTGAAGAAAAATAAACAAGCACACCACAAAACACAAACCCCCCTAGGGAGAAAGAAAATTGGGCGCTATGTAGCCCACTCTTTTATTGCTTCGGTTACAATAGTCTCTCTTTGGGAGACTTGTGATCCTTATAAATATGGATCAATGAGGTTTACAAGTTTTTCAAATGATTTATTAAGATACAAGGTACTCCTAGGGTCTCGAAAGCTCCTAATCCATCAAAATTGGGCAGATTTTCCTCTTGTTTATTTGCAAACCTGCATGAAACAACAAGTAAACAAATGCAAAGAATGCCCAAAAACACTTTAAGAGTGTCTTTGGATGTTAGTATAAAAACCCAGAAAATTTCCTAAGTTAATTCTATGAAAACTAGCAAAAAAGAACTAAGGAAATCAAGATAGAAAGCTTGCTTACTTATGATCTTTTGCTGCTCTTTTAGAGAAGCAAACTAGAAGCACTTAAATGCTAAATTTAGTTGATGAAAACACTTAGAAAAAGACTACCTTTTATCCTTTAAAATTTAGAAAGAAAAGCTTTGATAAAAGAGGACTTTTTCCTACACTAGATGTAAACTTTTTTAGCTAAAACTTCAAGTACAAAATCAAATTTAGTTTATTTTATGCATGAAAAATAGAAACTGAAGATTTTGACTAAAATTTCAGATCCAAATACTTGCATACAAAATTAAAGTAACCAAAGGAAAGTATGTTGCTTTTTTTGAAAGAGAGAAGGAAGATTTTGAGAGCCTTGGAATCCTTGGGCAATGTGGGGTCTTCTTGATGGATCAAAGAGGGACTATGTCTTCTTGAGATCTTGAAGAAAAAAGGCAAGTGCAACCAAAGCCCAACCTCCTCTTCAAGTGTGAGAACCTACAAACTTAGAGACTTCTTGCCAACAAATTATTAGTAGAATGGTGCTACCTACAGAAGATGCTTTAAAAGAGAATAAGCATTAACCAAAATGAATATGCAATATAAAAAAATCAAATGTAAAGATGCTATAAGATTATAAAGCAACCTAGCTCTCATAATCTTACCCTACTTGGAGACAACTCCACTTGAAGACCACAAACTAACAATTAAAAAAAGAGCACAAAAACAAATTATACCTCACAATTAAGCATTTTTGACATAGGAATTCCACACGTGAAACTTGACACACCAATGTAGCCTCCAAAGCCTTTTCTTTATTCCACAAATGATAGTACAATTACATCACAATCCTTTTTTCTCCCCTACTCTAACTAGTTTGCAATGGGAGAGGAGGCTTGTATAAATAGCAAAGAGGGTGACAATCCCAAGAGAGGGGGGCGCACCACTTGGAGGGAGAGAGAGACAAATGTGAGATGGAAAAGGCTCTACATATCCTCAAACTCCAAGAGAGAGACACATAAGCAAGTGGGAAGGTGAGAGATGGCGCCACCTCTCAAGAGGTGGGTGCCTCTCTCCAAGAGTGTGCCACCTCTTGAGAGGGGGGCACACTTCTCCTTTAGGATCTCACTATAACGCATGTGGGCTGCCACATATAGCTCCCTAACTCTCACTTAAGTCTCCCTTCGAGTGCCACATACTCCCATGAAGTTTAGTTAACTCCATACATGCCAAAACATGTTTCCAACATGTGTCCTCAATAATAGGGATGTTGATTTTTTTGATTTTTTATGTCTTTTATTGACTTTTGTGAGCAAAATCAATTTTTAAGTGATTAAAATCACTAATTTCACTCACAAAAGTTAGGTAAAGTGGGTATTCTAAGTCCAAAAACGAATACCCCCAAGGCATATAATGCCTTCTATTACCACTTTTTTAACATATGACCAAATTACAATAAAAAAACCTAAACATTAAAAAACCTAAGGGGGACTTAGCGCATTTCCATGAGACTCTAGGAAGATGATTAGCAAGGTAATATACATTAGACACTAGACTTACATGACCAAGCTAAGGGCTAACCATGAGTGTACACTCCAGCTTTGGAGGAAATGAGTGAAAAAACTCAGAAATTATAACTCACTTAAAAATTCAAGCAAGGAATAATTACTAAGTAGAAATACACACTCTAGAGTAATGCACTCATGTCTAAGTCTTAGGAGGCTAAACTTGTTACAAGTTCATCATACTAAATTCATCTTATTACAATTCCCCATGGGGGGTATGGAAATGCGGTATAGAAGAAGAAGAAAAGGGGGCCATAATGGTCGGCTGGACTTGTGAACTCATAGTTTTGAGCAACTCCTTGCTCAATCTTTGGCGGCTCAACTGCAAGTCCATCCTAGTGAAATTTGGTGGGTAACACCTCCATCATGGTGAAATGTGGTTTAGTGCTGGGTTAATAATTGTAACAGTTTTTTTTGAGTTGCATCTTTCAACATGTATACTTTCCTTTCATGTAATTGCTCAATATTTTTTGTTCTTAGGAATCACTATTGTAGGGTCTAAACCACTAGAGCTAGGGATTCCTTGGTAGACTTCTAAGGTACATAAAATGTAAATTCATTGCATCATTGATTTATGTTAATAGAGAAATCAGTCCCAAAGAATTGTTGCTCTGAGAGAAGCAAGGTGCATTCTACAACCCACTATGAGGGAGACGTGTAATGTCCTTGCCAATGCTGACGTGATATGTTGCATAAGTCGGCCCAATATAATATCTTTAAAAAATTAAAATATTACAGCTTAGTATGGATGAGATATGTAACATTCGTGCTAATAAATCAAAATCTAAAAAGAAAATAAAATCCATAATGTAAAAGAAAAGATTTAAGAAAAGAATACCAAGCATTAATTAATGTACACACACACATACACACCCCAGCATGCATCTAAACTTGGGATCTTTTAAGCACCGAGAGATTTGCATCACAACTTCTTTTTGATCCCTTTTGGTGCTCAATAGATCTGGAGTTAAGATGCATCTATGCTGGTTACATGTTTGCACTGCTTGTCTAATGATATTCGTGAATTAGATAATTTTCAAAAAATAAAGGAATCTTATTGTGAGAGACCATTTTGGGTTCGTCTTGCTTCTGCTTGGTCAAATTTAGTTATCTACAAAATAATCCATAATGTTCTATATCCTTTCTTGAACATTCTATCTAAGCTCTCATAGATAAATCCAAATATTGACCTCTTAATAGATTGCCAGTTTTTATGATTGTATCCTCCTGAGCAGTAAAAACATTGATCTAGGTGGGAAGTTCTTTTCAGTAATTTCTGGAATTAAATAACGAGTTTGTTTCCAAGATCAAAATTCCCTTTTTACATGGCTAGCCTTATAAGAATTTTGGTTTTATAAAGTGTTGAAATAATGTAACTGCAAAGTGTATTCTAATTATTATTGTTGTATTATTCATTAGATCAATCCCCTTTTGCGGATTGATCATGTCAGCTATTGTAAAAGACCAAATCCCCTTTTGCGGATTGGTCAAAACATAATTGTAATAGGCAGAATAAGAAGTCGTCCCCAGAATATATTAAAGAGGCCCCATAATATATCAAAGGTGGTTTTAACCACCCAGATTGAGAAGTCGGCCCTGCTAGTGAAAAGACACCTCCACACATGCCAAAGTTGTATAAATAAGGAGGCTAGCGCCTCATTTAGGCACACACTTACTTGTTCATTGAGCAGCAAGTTTCGGAGCTGCAGTTGGAGAAGAGAGAGAGAGAGAGAGGCGCATTCTTGGGAGAGGACTTTCTGTATTTGTTTGAGTTATCTTTTGGCATTGTATTGGCTATCTATAATAAGGAAGTTTTGCTGGGTTTTCTCCCCCATGAGGGTTTCCCAGGATAAATGATATGTCTCTTGTGATTGTGCATTTCTCAATGATCCTATCTTATGCTATTGTTTTCTATTGAAATGCAAAGAACTCTAATAATAGCTTAAACCTTAACATGGTTTAAAGCTAAGCTGAAGAGAGCATCTTTCACAAGAGAGTGAAAAACGTCACTGTTGTCGTACATGCAAATTAGGG
>SNQJ01S0162755.1:21425-36341 GCA_010110895.2 Picea sitchensis
GTGACAAGCACACAAGTAGGTCCTTGTTTCATGTCCCCTTAGAGAGAAATATTCAGCCATTGAAGAAGGAAGAAAGAGCCTAGCCTTTGCTACACTCTTTTCACTTTTTCCCTTTGTGCTAGCTGTGTTTTTAAAGGTTAAAAAGGAGGTGACGTCCCAGGCCTAGGTTATCTACACCTAGGGTCGTCCATCTTCTAGAGTTTTCTGATAGAGCCTTGCCATTGCAACAGTCTCCCTCACCTCATCCTCTTGTTTTAACTCATCCTTTATGCTAGCCGGTTTGTCAAGTTTGACCTAAAGAAGGAGGAAAGAGCACGAGGCCTTGCTTAAGCAACACCGGAGTGAGCCTCTTTCCCCTAGGGTTTTGATTCTAGGGCCCTGCCACTGCAGCACTCTAGAACCCTTCCCTCTTGTCTTTAGCCTTTTATTCCTTCAACCTTGCGTCCTCTCCTTAATTGACTGCATCTACCCTTAGGCACTGATCTTAGACACACAACGTTGAAGTGGTAGTGCTCAAACCAACTCTCAAAAACTTTTAATTTTGAAACCCTAACTAACTAGCTAACCCTAACTAGGCTAACGTCACAATTGGTTATCCCATCTTGACGCAACACCTTTTGATGATAAGCAATTAGATGATGATTGAAGGCATTTGTTAAGTAAATGATTGATTAAATACATTGTTAGCCACATCATCTTAATAGTTATTGATGAATTGATACTTTTCCATTGCTACATTGATAAAACATTGATCTCATTAATATCTGTTGTTTCACATTGCTTATATATTGATGTCAGATAGTTACATGAAGTACTAACCCACTGAATTATAGCCTGCATATATTATTTGCTGTTGTCTTATTCTGGGTAGGTGTTCTCATTTGGGCATACACTTCTTTATTGGTTGATTAGCCGGACTATCTGACCTTGGTGGTAACCTGTGAGGAGGAACTTTTGCCTTGACTTTTATACTTCAGCCTCTTCAAAACGCCAGGTTACCGGGGACGTCTCCCCTGGGTTAACCTCCCTAAATAGAAAGAACCTCTACATTAAGGTGACATTGGGTGGGGAAGGTTCCTGTTGTGCCAGTTTGACCTCTATCCTTTAGCCTTTTGACCTAGCTACAAACTGTGCGATAACATGAAGTTTTAGTCACATTTTGTACATGTATCCATACCTAAAATATTTCAGGGGACATATACAAGTGGGGGTAGGACATTTCTTTCAACTTGGGTTAGAAAGGCGATTGATGGAAGAATGATGGGGGTAGGAATATCAATTAATAATGAGGTAGTAGATAGGGGAAGAAGAGTGTGAAATATGATTTCATGATGTTAAAATTCTAGATGAGTCCATGGATGAGCCAATAACCGATCTTGAGGAGATAAAGGAATTTGAGTTTGAAGTTGTTGAATATCTAGATAATTCAAGTCCCCACCCTCCTCCCAAGGAACCCATCTCTTTTAGGGAGAACTTTGACAACCTTGATGAAAATAGTGCAATGGTTCCTTTGACATGTTCATTTCAAACCTCTCAACCAATAGATGACTTATTACAGGATAATGGGAGAATGGAAGGCAACTTTAGTTTATCAATTTCATATCATTATGAGCATTGGTTGGCTTTCCACCATGACGGTCATATGTAGCAAGGTATCAAAATTTCACATGGCTTGTCAAAATTAAATGATTGGTTGAATAGAGGAAGATGCATGATTCTTCGTTGGTTCTTTCTCACAAGAACCTCCAAGTTGATAAAACTCGGAAAAGGGTCTTCAACGAGTCATCCTGGACATTGATGTTTCAGACATTTGGGGTTTCATTCCATCCATTGCTTGGCTGGTCCTAATTCTTTCCATCTTAGGCATTCAGATGATGGATCCTCAAACTCTTTCTCAAATGTTGACCACTTGGTGTCCAAAGGGACAACCTTTGTAACATATTTCTAACCCTTCTCCTTTCTTTCAGTTTTGTATTATTTTTCATTATGTAATTATGTTACTTAGGTTATTCATAGTTTCATTTATGTAATTGTTGTATATAGTAATTTCATTTATGTGATTATTGTTTATAGCATTTCATTTATTCATTTTATTTATTTTTATCATGTATTTATGTTGGGTATTGGTGAGCACTTTGTTTTTTAGATTCCGAAGTTCTTGTATGCTCTCCTTCCCCAAGGAAGATCGAACACACGCCCCCCTGTGGAGCTAGATGTTGACCACCTATTTCAACTAGGGGGTCAACTCCATGTGCCATGAAGCTATGTACCTGATGATGCAACTAAGTTGAAGACTTTTTGGTTCTACAAGGCATTTTTTGCCCTCAACACGTCTTTTTGTAATTAGAATTTTCGCTCCCCTGCGTGGGATAATAATGTAATAGGTCTACATGGATCATATTTTAGGTTATTTGCCTAGGACTTTGTCATTAGGGAAGTCCTTTCATCGAGTGTTTTTTTTTTCCTTAGGTAATTGATCTGGCCTAACCCGCCATTTTAATTACCCTTGAGTTTTTCACTCCCGCAATAATCCTCCAAAGTGGTGAAAGATGCTCTAATGATTGAGCCCAATGGGTGACTAGGGTCTAGGAATATTGTAAATGACCATGCTAGACATCTCCTAGAGTCTTGCGGAATTCCGTCAAGTCTAAGTAGTTTTTTTTTAATTTTTTAAAATTACCCAATTAATAGTAATTTTAATTATTTTTGTTGTAAAAATGTAAAAACTAGGTCCTTGGGGATTTTGATAGGGGTGTGAGTACTCAAAAGAAATGGAGTGAGACCCCCTACACCCTTGGACCAAGTTTCAGCTCAATTGGACAAGTTTTGCTAGGTCATTGTCCATGAGGATTCCAAGTCAACAATTTAATTGCTTTAAATTGACAAAGTCAAAATGTCAATTTTTGTAAAAATGAGCAAAAAGGTATGAGAGAGAGTGGGAAAGGTTTCCTAACCTTTTTCCTAAGTTGGAAAAGTAATTTTCTACTTAAAGAACCCCCCTTTGCTTAGCCAACAACTTAAAGTGGTGTTCCCTTGCTAATTGACATGTGGGAATTAAAARGTTTAAGTGAAAAAAGCCACCTAAACCCTAAATTCTCCCTCCTTGGTGTTTAACTTAATGTTTGACCATAGGAAAAGGTGTTTTCCCCCTTTAMACCTCACCCCTCAAACCCTAACTCACTACCAAAACCCTAAAAGTGACTCTTCCTTGACTTTGTCTATTTCTCTTGGATGTGTGAAACTTGTAACTCATCCAAGAGGGGTCTCTCTCCTCTCCCAAGTATAAAACAATGTTCACCCCCCCCTCATTTCACATCTATTCTCAACTACTGTTACTATACCCAAATCTCTTCCACTCCTCTCTCTCTCTTCTTGTTCTCATTCTTTCTTCTCAAGTTTGTGGCAAGTATTTGCTCAAGCTTGCCTCTATTGGAATAAAGAAAAGCTTTGGAGGGAATTTCATGGTGCATTGGGAGTCTTCTTGATGCTACTTATGGTTTTGGTTTGAGGTGATATTGCTGCCATATTTTTTTTGTTGGTTTTCTTGCTTAGAAATTTAATTTAGGAGATCCCAAGCAAAGTATTTTGCTTGGTTAAGTTTATGGTAGTATTGCTGTAGAATTATTGAGTTACTTGTATGGTATTGGAAAGTATTTTGCAATTTCCATTTCATGTGCTCACCTCCTTATTGTTTTGTAGCAAGTCTCACTTATTTGCAGGTCACTAAGGGTTTGGAGAAGTAATTTTCAGATTTGGGAAATTGCTTGTTCAACCAAGGGATTCCTCCATTAATTTTCTGTTCTAACTTCTATCATTCCTTGAGGATTTGTGGTGGCTTTTCAGTTCTGAAATAGGCTTAAAACCATATTATATATTCATATTTTTATGGTAAAAATTTCTGTTTTCACTAACAGAAATTTTTGTGAGTTGTTTTGTACATTTTCAGCATTTCCAACAAGCTTTAGCTTGCTGATTTTTGCAGATTCTCGCCAGGACAAGGGGAGATGTTGCCCATTTTGGACCACAAAAAACTCAAGAAGAGCCTCCAACATGGGGTAACAAAACCCCTTACTTCTCTCTTCTCTTTCCTTGATTGTAAGCAACCCAAGAGAGTCTCTAGGGCTTGCTTTCTTCACTAAGTTCTAATTTTCTGTTTTGTAATAAGTTGTAAATAATTTGTGCCTACACCTAGCAAAGAGGCTTGGCTTTGCCACCCATGCTAAATCGTAAGGCTAGGATTTAAAAGTAATTTTTGTTTTAAGCTTTTATTTTGTTGCCCCACTTGTCCATAGGGCAAGGTTGTGTGGCTAGGTTTACTTGTTTTTTTTTCAAGTCAAGTTATTTTCTTTATAAATTCTTTTGCCTACACCTTGCAAAGAGGATTGTTTTAGCCACCCACGCAGTATTGTAAGGCTAGTTTTACATGCTAAATGGTTAATGGTGGTTTATGCTTCTAGTTTCATTCAATTTCATTGTTTATATCTCAATAGTTAGAAGCATTTCCTTTTATTTCATTCTTGTATAAGCTCTTGGAAGCATTTCATTTCTTTTGCATTTCTTTAAGTTGGATTTACAAGCACTTGTTATTTTATCTATTTTCAAGCTCTATCTCCTTAAGTTTTCAACATAAGTAATCTTAATTGCTAATTCAATCGACTTGTAGTTTTAGGAGGTGATGAGCCATGAAATCACTATCATTTGACATCTTCTTTTCCTTCTTTTTAACCCTTTATCATTTACATATAACCATGTCTTATCCATTTTAATGCCCATATGCGGGATTTAGGCTCAAGGTGATTTTCCAATTGCATTTCTTAATATTTCTTTGGATTTCTGATTAACATTAGGGGAAGTAGTGTGTTTTGTATTTACTTTTGAAGTGACAACTCACGTGTGAACAAGTTGTTACAGGGTTTTTCTTTAAAGGTTCACATATTCTTTAAATCAGGGTCATTGCACATCCATTGCCACAGATTCAGAGTCATTAAATGTTGATATAGTTGCGGGGTGATCATGTGTTCAAATCTACTACATAATCAAACCTGTAGCAGCCTGCTACATAATCAGACCTGTAGCAGCCTACTACATAATCAGGCCTGTAGTAGCGTAGAAGATATATCATCTCAAGTATTCAATATCAGTTCAACGCTAAGATGATATCAACGTAACATCTTTAGTGTATGCCCATGAATACTACACCATGCAAATACTTTGAGTGCATTATTTAGCACCTAATGTATATAAGTCCTAGCATTTAATTCTAGAACTTAATACATCTCAGCATATGGTTCCAACGCTGAATTTATATCAACATATGACCATGAATTTACAAAGTTCCAACACCCAATACAAGGAATTGATATTTTCAGCTTAATACTCTGCATACAAATAAATCAAAGTAAGGAAATTAACTTAATACCTTCAGCAAGGTACGAGGACATAACCGAAATGGAGGAAATTAATTCAACATCTTTACCAATGAGAACGTGGAATTCTAAATATAGACAAGGATACACTAGCACGTGCAATCAACAGTTATAACCAGCTGTAGTCTCCACTAAATACTTAACCGAGAAGATTCTGGAAGCATCTCGTAGACTTAGGAAAGGAATCAATGTTTTATTGGTCAATTGAAGGGATTGTACGACTGAGCCAATCAATGGGCATGAGCATAAAGTCTGTTATAAACTATTTCAGTTTCTGTTTAAACTATTTGCAGAATATTAGGGGACTGTCGCTCTATTCTTAGAGTGATCAGATTCCCCCTTTTTGTATATATATGCTNATGGGCATGAGCATAAAGTCTGTTATAAACTATTTCAGTTTCTGTTTAAACTATTTGCAGAATATTAGGGGACTGTCGCTCTATTCTTAGAGTGATCAGATTCCCCCTTTTTGTATATATATGCTCATAAGCGCATAGCTGAGAGGGGTATGTAATTTATAAGACATCAGTTGTGTAATCTTTGTTTACAGACTTAATACATTGTTGGTTTCTGCTTTAATTCCGTCCTAGTGATCCTGTGATTTCAGCCACAAGCTGAGCCTTGAGGGGGCCCACTCAAGGTGAGGTATTGTGCTGTTGTTTTCTTTTCCGTTCATAGTTGTTGCTGCTGATTAGATTTATATATGCTAGTTAGATTTATTTATATGCTAATCAGATTGATGTAGGATTGTTAGTTTATGCATTTTTATGGTATGCTGAGGAATGATTATGTGCTGCATAATGGCCCCTGAACATTGTTGAATAATGACAGTCAATAACTATTAGAGTTAATATATTTCAGCCAACATTTAAAATAGGATCTATTGTTTATCCTCACACTTCATGATTGAATCTGGGTATGTATAAAGCCTACCACTACAATAGATTTGACATCATTCACAGGGCTGAGAATGGGGACCATTAAGTACTACGTTTACTCTTGCTGTATTAGCGTAATAATAATTTCTGAGTTTCATAAGACCTTAGTATTTCCTTTTGATACATATGCACAGTTGCTACAGAATCACAGTGCTTATGAATCCCAGTTAAGTGAACATTCAAGGATTAAGTTTATGATATTTCAGAGAACTTAGTCTTCAGAAATACCACAACATGACTGAAAGATCAGGGTATTGTGACTCATTTCTTTCGTAATCATAGTTTACAGTATGCTAGTTCTCTTTTCTGTGTAAACTGCACAGACTGCCTCGTAAGCACACATTGAGCCTTGGGTTGACAAATGAATGAAAGAGCGTAATCTAATACTAAACAATTAAGAGTTATATTTTTACCTTGTTAGAAGGATCAATTAATCTAGTAATTAAAGCACCCTCTACTGATACAACTTTCACCACCAAAAATGAGGTTTGTGGAGGCTACTTGGGGTGCTAGATCAGGGATGATCTCACGACACTAGGTGTCCCCCTTTTTGAGCGCCCAAGTTTTCCGGGTTGACCTGTGGAGCTAGGGTAAGGCCTTGTTTGCCTTGCTTATTGAGCACCCAACAATCATTTTGGCCAAAGCGGTAGGAGTATTGGGGAAGTCATCTAGTCTAGGTTTGCAACTTCACCTCACTTAATTCAACCTTAAAATTTACTCACACAACCTAAGCTTCAATTTTATAAATCTATTCTAAGTTGTGTATGACTTTTACTTTTCAACAAGTTTACTTCCAAGCATTATCTTTGTTGCAATTTATATTTCAATTGAGCATTTTGATGGTTGAGTGGTTCTTCCTTGAATTTGCGCACTAGTGCCCTTGGTGGCTTTCTTTTCATGTTTTGGTTCCTTTAGAGTTGCGCACTAGTGTTTAAGCTGCCCTCCTTGAAATTGCGCACCTCTCCTTTGGAGCCTTCAAGCTTGGGTTGTAAGTTGTTTCTTTGTGGTAAATGCATCTTTGATCTATCTTTCTTTATATCTGCAAAATCAATTAAGTGGTTAGTTCATTGGTGTAATAAATCTAACAAGTGCATCTTTCCTTTATTTTGTAAGTTTGTAAGTAGTTGTATCTTTGTATAATCATCTAGCTATTCTTTATTTGTTGATAATTGTTGTAATTGTATCTCATTTAATTTGTAAAGTTATTCTTTCATTTGTACTTGGATCTTTTGTTGTAACTTAATTGACCCCATTGCCCAACTTTAGGAAATAGTCATAGTTGACTTAGGGAAAGGGTTGTTTTTCATTAAAGGTTTGCATTGCATTGTTGCCTCTCATATAGGCTAGCTCCCCCTTACCTTTAACAAACTAAAATTAACTCCTAGAATTCATCTAATAATTCACATAGTAACTAGGGTCTACTCCCCTTGGCTTCCCTAGGAGTAAGCCTAGACGGAAGAAATCCAAATTGCGGTGACAGTGGGTTTGGATTTAGGCATTGTGCCTCCAAGGACACACTAAGTGGATTGAGACTTTTTCCACGTTTGCAAGTGTGTATAAGGACGACAACAAGGGTTTGTGCCATGTATGTACCCTAGAATAGAACATGACATCAGGGAGGATGATGGTTATTATGGTTCTTGTTGTAGCAATAGGGTTTCTAACCTAGTAGAAATGATGGAGAGTGGAGCTTGTTATAGCGCAAGTTGTAGGTTGGGAAAAGACAGACCCAAACACGAAACAAGTGCTACAACTTGAGAATCCTACACCCAATGTCACCTTGATGTAGGTCCCACACTTCAAGGGCAACTAGGTCACTCTAGGGAGGCCATCCCGGTGACCCTAGGAGGATTGAGATGGAGATGAAGATGGATGGAAATGAAGCCCCTATAGGTCAAGTCTAAGTGGAGTGAAAGGTGGAAAGAGATGCCTTGCAAGTCAATAAATTGTTGCTCCACGGGTATAACACTTCATCGGATGATTGTACCTGCCCGAGACACAAGAAAAGACACTTTGCAATAGTATATGTTAGTTGGATCAGCAAGTCAAGATTGCTGTCCCTAATTTGCAGCAATAGATGACAATATATATCAGCAAGAAAAATGTACTATAAGCTGCTCAATAAATGCTAAAGATCAAGTAGAAAATGCAAGAGAAAAACTAGTAAATGACTAGCTAAACTCAAGATGAAAAACCAATATTCTTAGCATAAAAGATAAGACTGTTGTAAACACTTGTCTGCAGCAAATTATATCAGCCTTATGGCTGTAACATTCAATGTATTACAATAAGAAAATCAGGCACTGAAATCTCCTCAAACTTTGCTAAAAAGTGCGCTAGGACAAGGAGAGTAAGTGTGCAAACTTGGAGCAAAAACCAATGGTCGATAAGAGAGTTATTAAAGAAAGTAAGTTAGGGTTTCTGCAGCCCTAATGGCTGAAGATGCAATTTTGTAACAACAACAATAAGTAGCCCCTAGATGGGGACGACCTAGTGGCTATGAGGTGCCCAAGGCACAAGGAAAAAAATCCACTTTGCAAGAAGTAAAAATGACCGAAAATCACGTTTCCCAATGCAATATTTTATTTTTCCAATGCAACAAATCAATGACTAGTGCCTTTACTATTGGGTTAATGGAGTCACAAGGAGCTTAGAGAAGCTACCTTCTTGGGGGTGTAAGCTCTTTTACTCCCCAAGGCAAGTTTCTCTAAGCTAGGGTTTAAGCTAAGAGGGTGTATACCCTTATACTTATCTTAGCAAACCCTTGAAATAAATGAGATGAAGAAATAAAATGGTGAAGACTATGGTGGGGATGTATGCCCTTATACTTCCCACCTAGCTCCTAGCATAACAAATACTTGACTTGAATAAAATGATAGCAAGAGAGTAAAAACCATACCAAGATCAAGAGAAATGCTAAGATCACCACAAGAGCTAGAAAGCATCATCCAAAGCTAGTGCTAGGCCTTCCTCCATCAACCATTCATAAAATAGCCATAAAACAAGTGCACAAGAGCTAAAAGAGCCAAGGGAGCTGAAAATTTCAGACCAAGCCTCTCATAAGAGGGAGAGTTATGTTTAAAATGAGATCTTATGATTTCTATTTATACAAACTTTAGCTAACATAGCTTGTCCACAAATTAAGGAGTAAAACACAAGATTAGGGGTCAACAGCCCTAATCTTGCCCCCTTAACAAAATAATATTAAACAATTCACTTAAAATTTCATCTTTTGCACATATTAAGCCCTAATTTAGGAGGATGTCACCCATTTAGGGGACGTTTTGCCACTTTGAAGAAGTCGTTGGTGTTGGAGACGCGTAGATGGGCCTCCAAAGGCCATGTGTCAAGCATCTAGGCACTCATACACGGTGAAGACCCTTCTCCTCCTCAAACGTTCATATGTAAATGAGTAGCACCTCACCACCAAGCCCTAACCCCCCTAGGTGACGTCATGTCTCTAGAAGTGACATTTTGCCTCTCCTAGGCAAAACGTTTGGCATGTGGGGGGTAGTTTATGTTGTCCAAGTCATCTTTGAGGCCTTCCAAGTTTGATATCTCTCATCTGGCATGCGGGCCCCTGACATCCAACCTGTGGGCTTGTAGCCCCATGGAAGCCCAAGTTAGGCTTGTTCTCCCAAAACTGTCCACCAGCTAAGTCCTGCAAAGACAAATGAACACGCCCTCCAAGGATCTCAAGTCATAACATCATGATAAGTTAATCCAATCAATAAGTAAGCCATCTAAGCATGTGCATCAAAGATCACCATATCAAACAATTAACAACTCAAAAACACTATGCGACTTGTCAAGCTTAAGTATGGGAGGGTTGACGAGGTGTCCTATTGGGTAGATCTTGTCCTAGGTCAGGGAGAGCTTCCAAGAGGTCCCTCTCTAAGCCATGTAAAGTGTATGAGGTGGATGGGGTCAAGACTCAATGGGCATAGGGCTCATGACATACTAGGGATCATAGTGTCTCATTCATGTGTGCCTTTGTAGAGGGTGTGTGGTACCTTCGTCCGCAATGCACTTTTTCCAAGCCCATCATTTGCCTTTTATCTTTCTTTCTTTATATTTTCTTTCATAATAGCATAAGGAGAGATTGAAGGTCACTTCCCTGGCATGGTGACTAGGTGGTGGAAATGTCAACTGCAAATACCTAATGGAAATGAGAAGGCTAGCTTGTGATGAGACCCCCTTTCTCTCAGCCATGCAACTGAGAGTCACTGCCCTGGTTTGGTGACCAGATGATGACAATGTCATACCACTAGATATCCATGGGCGTGATAGGTCGACTCGTGATGAGACCTCCTATCCTTCAACCCGCCTTTCAAGCATTTTTTTATTATATTGTGGGTCCCCTTTATTCAAAGATAAGCGTTTTATTGCTTTCTTGGGTGATCCCTGGGCGACGCATCTGGAAGGTTTATATAAGGCTTTTATCTTTTATCCAACACCAACCACTCTGGGCCTTTAGCCCCTTCTTCCCATAGAATGAGGGACAAGCCCTTCTTGGGTCAATACACCCTAAAATCCCAAGAGACAAGGTAACAGAGGGGAAAAATGATGGAAAATGTTAAGTATGGTCGAGAACGTTACGGTGGCTCATTAAGGGATTTCCCAGTAGCAAACCCATTCCCAATGAAGACCACTTACTAGGGTACAATGTCAACCACCAAGGTGAAGCGGGGCAAAAGGCATAGTGTCCAAGCACATATCATGAAATCTAGAGCAATCTAAGATACAACATAATCAAATGGCCTAGATATTAAAATGATGCTCACCATAATACTGACTTGTACCTCATGGAGCAAGGCCCACTGCCTTCCAGAAGCCAAGTGGTGTGGTGGATGCCATCTGTAAACTTGTGACCATCTGTGGTGGTGAGTGGGTTTTCCATATGTGCAAAGGGTACTGTTGGTCATGTAGTCTCTCGACACTCCATATCTGCAACATGAGGGCCTCGAGACATCATCTCCTTAGTTATCCACAAAATGGTGATAACAGAGCTAACACCTTGCATGATTTTCGAGACTTTTTCTTGTGGGATGTGAGGCTAGGGCAAGATCATGGAGAGACTAGCTTGATGAGTCTTGAGTTTGGTGTGATGCCTTGCTTGGAAAAAGATGTTGTCTTTGTATCCTTGATGTTCTATGGAGGTCTTGGTGCTTGTGTTGATGCAAGAGTTGAAGACCTAGGGTTTGAGGACTCAAACCCTAGGATGGACTTGTAGTTTTGGAGGCTAGTGCAAGATTGTCTTGCCATGTAATTGTGTGATGCAATATGGCTAGGGTTTGTAAACCCTAAGGAAGACAACAGTGTTATTGTGGAGAGCTTGCATGATACGAGCTTGTTGTATGTGCCAAGGAGGATTTGTGGATTTGTCGGTGTTGATGCTAGCATGTATAGGATCTTTGGTGGAGTGACTAGCTTTGCTTGGAAGTGATTCCTAGCTAGGAGGAATTGGTGGCTAGGGCTTTCTTATGGTTTCTGTAGCTAGGGTTTAGAGAGTTGACTTGTAGCATATTTGTGATAATGCTGTTGTATGTACTTGTACTTCATCTTTTATAAATATATGAAGTTTCCAGCTGTCCAAATATTGTGTACTTGCATATTTGATTTTCAGCTTATGTTATCTTTGATTGATGTAGATTTCAGCCTTGGTTGTTCTGCTGATTTGACATAACATATAGTTGAATTGGTTAAGCGATTTAGCACATATCTAGAAGAAAAAGGAGCAGATTTGCTGATGTTGTAATCTGCTTTAGTAAGATATTTCAGATTTGTTATATGCCTTGAACGTGTGCCATAAGGGTTGCAGGATTGTGGTATTGAAGTACACTCAGATGGTATTTATTCTCTTGGGTTATTGGGTGAAATTGGGTTGAAGGGAAGTGAAATATTACTATTGTAATTTAGTATTTCGGATGAACCCTAAGGATAAATTTTCACAGCGAATAGATCTGGGAAACATCAAGATTGAGTTGAAATTTTGAAAATTGCATTAATTTCCCTAGATTCCAAATTTCAACAAACAATGTTGTGTGGCCAGAAGAAAACACCAATTGGAAGTTAACTTGGAACAGTCTAAAGGAGCAAAATGTGACTCTTAACAGTGTGGCACCTTCCACAGTAAGAGAAAAGTTCATTTGCAGCCCTAACATGAATAAAATTTGCCCATGAGAATGCATACTGTGAATTCTAACCTATGTCTAGGAGTTGAATAAAAACAAGAATCTCATTAGTAAAGAATCATGGGCTAGGCAGAGTTGTGATTGTATAATAGCTGCAACAACCAAAAAAAAGTCTCATCGACTTGGGAAAATTGGTCCAAATTCTTGCTGGCTGCAACATGGGCAGTTAGGAGCATCCAAAAACTTAAAATCTAAAAATAAATAAAACCTGCGGCTTCTTCCTTAAACAATGGTTTTTGACGAACAGGGAAACGTTGACTCAAGAAATCATGTTCACAGTACATACCATCTCTCCTAAAACATCACACCCTATGGATGTTAAAACATAAAAGTAAACCAAAGTTGAAAAACCAAAAAATAAACCGAAAGAAATCCTAAGATGGAATTATTTTAAAGATATTATATATATATATATATATATACATTTAGCAAGTACTTTTGAAATTTCCAATGCTTAATAAAAGAAAAGAAAAGGGTACCACTAAAGAAGCTTTATATTAACCATGGAACCCATAACAGAAATATCAAAGTTCTACTGCCAAAATAAAAGACAAAGCAAAATATGGGTCAAAGAAATTGATTATATATATTTGTCCTTTTTGACTATATGGCCTTGTGCCTTACGAATGTCTATTTATCTATAAGTATGCATCTTTTTGTCTTTTATTCATTTAGCTAGAACTGTTATGTACTTTCATAAACTTGTCCATTGCATGGACTACAATATGTAATTGTTTACAGTAAAAAAAATGTGTATGCTAGTGCATAAGTATTTTATTATTATTATTATTACAGAAATATAAGGAAAGAACTGTGGTTTCTTTTTCTTAAGAACAATTTCTAGCTTGAAAGTGGAGGAAGTGCAGTATTTTGTTTTAGCAACTAAAGATTCA
The DNA here is from genome assembly GCA_010110895.2 of Picea sitchensis. Classification (NCBI taxonomy): domain Eukaryota; kingdom Viridiplantae; phylum Streptophyta; class Pinopsida; order Pinales; family Pinaceae; genus Picea; species Picea sitchensis. The sequence goes on from SNQJ01S0162755.1 coordinate 34,877, forward strand.
TATTCAATGGAACCTCAAAAATGTTACATTAATTTTCATCTTCTAATTAATTATGTAAAGCCTTTCATATGAAAAGGATGTATCAGCCATCTCCTTTTGGCAGAAAATGCAGTTTGGGAATCACTATTGTTTAAAGGTCGTTTGTGTTTAAACACATCCTATTTTCCTTCCTTTTATGCTTGTTACAGTTCCCATGTCATTCCATTGTCATGTTAATGCCTTTATTTTGTCATCTGACCTTGTACAATACACAAAAGCATCAATGTTGTTACTGAAACTCTGTAGATCAGTGTATAGTGCTGTAGATTCTCTTAGCTGGGATAATGAGTTAGTATTGTTTACAGAAAGTTTCTGATCAATCCTACTTCTGATCCTTAAAATATTGTTTGAGTGGCAGGGAAAACAGTCATTATAACAAACCAGCCATACTTTTACAAGAAAGCAGAAGTTTTACCAGATAGTACTTTCATAATTGGGGCAGATACTGCTGCTAGGCTTATCGATGTAAGTATATTTGGATGTATTCTTCTTATGAAAGCCAATTCTCTATACCCATGGGTTAAGTGCATGCTGAAATCCATAAAGTTTGAGGAGACTCCTGTTTTTAGCATACTGTGGAATTAAAGCAGAAGAAAAACGGTTGCTGCATTGCCCATCTTTGGTGCATGTTCCTACTGGATGTAAAATGGCTGAGGTGGGTGTGTGGGGGTCTTAGTATTAGGACATAAACATGACTTAGGGAACCCCTAGGTTTTTTCACTTTACCTAATGTAAAAGTTGTGCTAGTGTATTGTAAAGGTTATCATACCTAGAAGCTCACTTCCCCTTTAGCCTAAGCATGGATCTGTGTATGTATTTGTTACACTTTGGTCTAGGTGATTGTCTACCTAGCGCTTTTGGATCTTATGACATTTATTTGGCACTTGAAATCATGTAAAACCATTTCATGAGGGGGCTCTACATATTTTTATGCACTTGGATCTTGGAGGACACCTCTCTCCAAAGCCTTGAGCCTTTTTGGACAGTTTTCCATGCATGGGGGTTTGTCGTATAATGCCACATCATCTTTCATGGAGTGCTCCACCATCTCTCTCACACACATATCTTGAGGAGCCGTCAACCTTGGAGAACGTATGCTTGGACTGTTGGATCTTTTCCTTGACACGTGGGAGTGGTTTGCACCTTCCTTGACTTGAGGGAGGTTGTTAGCATGGATATTGGAGGTTGTTACACCTTGGAGGACTCAACACATGACCGTTGTAGCTATTCTTAGTTGATTCATCCACTTTTGGAGTTCCCACATGCCACACGTGGCCTAGAGGACCATTTGTCCCATCCAATGTTACCAGAACCGAACCGGTCATCGAACCGGTCGACCCCAAAAACCGGAACCGGACCGGAACCGGAAAAAAACCGGAATAAAACCGGATCAAAAAACCGGTTTCTAAAAATACATAAAATATTC